>JAQISU010000209.1:37500-200925 GCA_029339505.1 Unio delphinus | reverse complement strand
TGACATTTAATTGATTTTGATATAGGCCATATTTATAATTTTAACATTTAAATGAATTTGATATAGGTCATATTTGTAATTTTAACATTTAATTGATTTTTATATAGGCCATATTTGTAATTTTAACATTTAATTGATTTTGATATAGGCCATATTTGTAATTTTAACATTTAGAAATGCTTACTTCTTTATATTTTTTAAACAATTGAGCAATAACAAACAGTGAATTAAACCTTCATTAAATGATTTCGTCGAGGTTTGTTTGAAAGGAAAAAGACCAAATCCAAACAAACATCAACTCAGTATCTAACCTGAATACGTAAATGATTTTCAAACTGATTATATGTTCATGTCTGTTGCTTTTGAATGTGATCGTTTGGAATCAAATTTCTAAGTATTTCATTGTCTATATCCAAACTGTTTATAACATTTTGAACAACGTTTGATACTGGAGTTATAACCTGGATACAATATTTCTTTGGCTTCATGATTGATTTTATCTGACTTAAAAGGATAATATGTCAGTGTCAACACTGGGGAGAGAGAGAGAGAGAGAGAGAGAGAGAGAGAGAGAGAGAGAGAGAGAGAGAGAGAGAGAGAGAGAGAGAGAGAGAGAGAGAGGCAGGAGAGAGAACATTGTTTTTGCATTGCATTTTTGCATATAAAAACAAAACTTAAAATCTGTCTCTATTTGACTCGTCAAAAAAACTAAATTTGAATTGTACTATCAAGGTATTTCATGTTGACTTCAAAAGCATGCTATAATTTAATTTTTAAAGTTATCTCATTTTTACTTGAAAGGAATGATAAAACCTAATTTAGATAGTTATCTCATTTTCTCTTGAAAAGAATGCTAAAAGTAAATTTAGAAACTATCTCATTTTCACTTGGAAAGAATGCTAAAACTTAATTTAGAAAGTTATCTCATTTTGACTTGAAAAGAATGCTAAGATTTATTTTAGAAAGGTATCTCATTTTCACTCCAAAACAGAGGTAAGTCGTAATTTAGAAAGTTATCGAAGCTAACTATATTTTTCTAGAACGTCATGTTAAATGGTTGAGACAGTATGGGGTATCGGACCTATTCTACATTAGTGTGATGAATACCCCCCTTCAAATCAGAGGTAATACGAAAGATATATCGGGCATATTCTACTTTAATTGGATAAATATCCCTTCCCTTCTAATCAGTGTTGTTACTAATGACATGTTGGATCTTTCCTACATTAGTCCGATTAATCCAACCCCTTTCAAATCAGTGTTGACACTATTGATATATAGTCCAATACATACTCCCCATCTTTAAATCAGAGTTGATACTAATGATATATCGGGTCTATTCTACATTAGTCCGATAATTCCCCACCCCTCTCAAATCAGTGTTGATAATATTCATACATATCGGCCCTATTCTACATTAGTCCGATAAATACTCCACTTCAAATCAGCGTTGATAGTAATGATATATCTGGCTTTTTCTACATTATTCCGATACATACAACCACCACCCCTTCAAATCAGTGTTGATGCTAATGGTATATCGGGCCTATTCTACATTAGTCCGATACATACCCTTTCCCTTCAAAGCAGTGTTGTTACTAATGATATATCAAATCTATTCTACCTTAGTCAAAGAAACCCCAACCGCTTTCAAATCAGTGTTGATAACATAGTTATATAACGCCTATTCAACATTAATCTAATAAATAACCAGCTCACTTTCAAATCAGTGTTGAAACTAATGCTATATCGGGCCTATTCTACATTAGTGTGATAAATACCCCCTACCCCGTTCAAATCAGTGTTGATAATAATGACATGTCGGGCCTAAACTAAATTAGTCAGATAAATACCCCTCTCTTCAAATCAGTGTTCTTACTAATGATAAATCGGATCGATACTACATTAGTCCGATTAACCCCAACCCCTTTCAAATCAGTGTTTATACTATTGATATATCGTGCCTATTCTACATTGCTATAATAAATACCCTCCCCTTATCAAATCAGTCTTGATACTAATAATATATCGGGTCAATTCTACATTAACCTGGTAAATCCCCACCCCCTTCAAATCATTATTGATACCATTTACATATCAGGCCTATTCTACATTAGTCCGATGATTACTCCCCCCCAATACCCCCGCCCCTTTTACAATCAGTGTTGATACTACTGATATACCGGGCCTATTCTCGATTAGTCCGATAACCAGCACCCCTTCAAATTAGTGTTGATAATATTGATGTATCGTGTCTATTCTACATTAGTCTGATAAATACTTCCCTTTCAAATCCGTGTTGATACTAATAATATATCGGGTCTATTCTACATTAGTCCGATAAATCCCCTCCCCCCCTTTAAATCATCGTTGAGACCATTGACATATCGGACCTATTCCACATTAGTCCCAGAAATACTCTCTCTCTCTCTCTCTCTCTCTCTCTCTCTCTCTCTCTCTCTCTCTCTCTCTCTCTCTCTCTCTCTCTCTCTCAAAAATCAGTGTTGATATTAATGAGATATCGAGCCTATTATACATTAGTCGGATTAACCCCCACCTCCTTCAAATCAGTGCTGATAATATTTGATATCGGGCCTATTCTGCATTAGTCTGTTAAAAACCACCCCACCCCCTTCAACAGTTGATTTTAATGATATATCGGGCTTGTTATACATTAGTTCGATAAATCCCTACCCCTTTGAAACCAATGTTGATACTATTGATATATCGAGCCTATTCTACATTTGTCCGTTAAATTCGCCTTACCTTCAAATCAGTGATGATACTAATGATATATCGGGCCTCTTCTACTATAGTCTGATACATACCACCACCCATTCAAATCAGTGTTGATAATAATCATGCATGGGGCTTATTCTACATTATTCCGATAAATACCACCCTTCCTTCAAAGCCATGTTCTTAATAAAGATATATCCGATTTATCCTGCATTAGTCAAAGAAATCCCAACTGCTTTGAAATCAGTGTTAATAACATTAATTTATCAAGCCTAGTATACATTAGTCATACTAGAAAACGCCTGGATTGTGTCCACACATGTAAACAGACCGGTGAACCTCTGTGTGACTCCCAATAAATAATGCAGGGGTGCTGACCGACCTCTTACCATTATTTTTTTTTTTTTTTTTTTTCGTTTGTTCATTCGTATTGTATTGTTTGTCCGTGTGTTATATGTAATTTAGACAACGCAGTCTCAGCCTCAGGATTGGTACGAGAATTCTATTTGGCAAACCAAAACAAGACTGATATGAACAATTCGATCCACCGTCCAAATTCAAAACCAAACCAACCTAATGTGACCCAACTCTCACGTCGCTTTGACACCCTAGCATAGAAAATTTTTAATTTTTTTTGTAGGAGGTTCGTTCTCGAAAGAAGGGCTTATCTCATGTCAGGGACTTATTCAATGTACACTCCGTACTAGTGTAGGGGATAGTGGTAGGAGATAGGAAATTCTACAACTCTCTAAACTGATATAATTGCACAGGTGGCTTACACATTATTGGAATAGAATGTCCACTAATATAACTGGACTAAATTTGAAATAGCAGGAACGGCGGATTGCAGGTCGTGAGCGGTATTCAAAACCGGGATGTGGCGCACCGGACTCCTTCCTCCTTTTCCTCGACCCAGACATGTCACAAATAGGCTGATATGATGATAGGGTGGGTGTGTGTCGGTTTCTTCCTACCCACCCAAAGGGGCTTTCATCTATGCCGATAGTTACTTCTTAGTAATTCGAAATAACGCCCAAATTATTAAGTGCACTAGTATGCACAAACGCCCGTGGGGGCGGGGTGGTAACTCCACCCCATCCCTGCGGGAAAACTAAATGACTAACGATATGTTAGTTATAAAAGTAGAACATATGACCCTTTGTGGCCGGCTTCTACTATAAATCGCAAATTAAGTAAAATATCGGGCCTAAACTACATTAGTCCGATAAATACTCCCCCCTCTTTCAAATCAGTGTTGATACTAATGATATATCGGGCCTAATCTAGATTAGTCCGATACACCCCCACCCCTTCAAAGTCAATGTTGATAACACTGACACATCAGGCCTATTCTACTTTACTCTGATAAACAACCCCTTTTCAAATCGGTGTTGAAAATAATGATGTATCAGACCTATTCTGCATTAATCAGATAAATCCCAACCCCATTAAAATCAGTGTTGACACTATTGATGAATCTTGTCTATTCTACATTAGTCTGATAAATACTGCCCCACTTTAAATCAGTTTCGATTCTAGTGATATATCGGGCATAGTCTACATTAGTGTGATAGACCCCAAACCCTTGAAATCAGTGTTGATACTATTGATCATCGGGCCTATTCGACATTAGTCAGACAAATACACCCCCCTTCAAATCAGTGTTGATACTAATGATATATCGGGCCTATTCTACATTAGTCCGATAAATACCCCTCTCCTTCAAATCAGAGTTGATACTAATAATATATCGGGTCTATACTACGTAAGTCTGATGAATACCCACCCCTTCAAATCATTGTTGATACCATTGACATATCGTGCCTATTCTTCCTTAGTCTGATAAATACTAACCCTCCCATTATAAAAAAAAAATATTTACATATTCATCTATGTATCGATTCATCTGGCTACATATATACATATATACAGGATATTAAGAACCATAATTCTCCTCTGATATGCTCTGTTGCCATCAAGTAGTTATGAGTTATCTCTCTTTGACATTGTCAACATTTATCATATTGGCTGTTTATACTAAGCATATTTTTGGACAGGGAAAAATATTATATCTGGGTATTATGACAATGTGTTATACATCACACTATAAAATGTTTTCTCCCCCTCCCCTGTCTCACCAAACTATAAACGGATCGTCGATGGTAAAATTTCAAGACAGGGGAGGGGGAGTAAACATTTTATAGTTAAAGCAGTATCAGGAAAAGAAAGACAAAATTATAAGAAGGAGCAAATATCTGTGTACGTGTTATTGATGGATGGATTGATGTAGGATGGATGGATTTGCGGGTGGTTGGATGGATGGATTGGTGGGTGGGTGGGTAGATAAATGGATGGATGGCTAAATAAATGGATGGGTCGGTTGATGGATGGATGGATGAGAGAGTGGATGGATTGATGGATGGGTTGGTGGATGGAAGGATAGATGGACGGATGGTTGGATGGATTAATAGATGGGTGGGTTCTTGGATTAATTTTGGAATTGTAATAACGTAAGTTCTTTTTCTCATTTTGACCTTGTTTTACTAGGGGAATAATATATTTGTTAAATCTTACAAAACTTGTTGTTTTCACTCTTTTCTTGGTGAGTGTTGTAAACGCAACAGCGTGCACGTGCTAAATTAATTCAGCCTTACACCTAATGAAAACATCGTTGGAAAAAGAGAATGAGTAGAGGGACGTCGACAGAAGAAAGAATGAGTTATTTTATATTAGAAGGAACCAGAAAGTCCTAACAATGTTTGTGATTTTTTAACAACGAAACAACTGATTCACAGTATATGAACTAATAAATTGTCAAAGAGAGAACAATAAGGATTAATTTACAGCTGCTCTTAAAATGACCAGATTTGTATGGTTTTCAATTTAGGGTTTAAACGTCCCGTGCAATTATAACTCTGTATAATTATAAATGTGAATATTATACTTATTCACCATCTAAATGAACACAAAAACAATCCCATAACTTGTAACATCATTGATAAATTATTGAAAGTAATCTTTAACCTTTATTGACTTAAACGTTTGAATATATTAAGCACACTCTTTACACTAAATTCTCAATTTGACTGTATTAAGTGAATTGCAGCTAGAAACAATTGTAACAATTACAATAAGTGGCTTAAATGCATAAATCATCGATAGGGACAGCCAGACTTAAATAAATTGGTAGCAGTGGACTAAGATTTCATAAATGTCATTTCAATTGATGGTTTTGCTTTTGCTGGATATTCAGTTTTCTTACATGGCCTCCAATGGATGAAAATTATTTACATAATACAGTACGGATTCCTTAAGTATGCCGTAATTCATGGCTGAATGGCTAAATGTTAATAAATAATACACACATACATGTTTATTATACAGTTGTATATGACAGAATGGCCGAAACAAATTAACTTGTACGCTGTACGCTAAGTAGTAATTCACGGCTGAATCGGCAAAAAGCAACTATAATTAAACCTTGATAGAGTAAAATCTGTTTGTACGAAAAACTCAGAAGGGTTGATATTGAATGGAATATAAAATCCGACTGAAGCGCACTTTATATAAAGTGTGTGCTGAAACAATTTTAAAGAGCAGATTTTCGGTAGTATATATTTCGTTGATATTGTATGTTGTTATAGTTATGTTCAGTGGCTATATCGTATAAATGATAATACTTAAATAGGTCAGTGTAGATCAAAGAGCCAGAACAATTAGAATACTGGGATACTGTGTCAACCATTCAGATCAAAGGGCATACTGGAATATATCACTGTGATCAGCCAATCAGATCACCAAAATTAATGGGATAGGTCAATTTGGATCAACAAAATAGATCAACGAGAACACCGGGATAGGTCAACTATAGTTGACATGAATTTTTCTTAGATCATAATACTGTGATAAGCCAACATGGATCAACCAGTCTGAATACTGGAATGAGTCAGCTTGGATAAATCATTTATAATGAGTCAACTCGAACAAACCTGTCCGAATACTAGCATAAGTCTACTTGAATCAATATTAAGTCTTCTTTGATATATCTTAATACTACAATAGGTCATATAATTCAT
This sequence comes from Unio delphinus, assembly GCA_029339505.1. Classification (NCBI taxonomy): domain Eukaryota; kingdom Metazoa; phylum Mollusca; class Bivalvia; order Unionida; family Unionidae; genus Unio; species Unio delphinus. Next base: position 194,110 of record JAQISU010000209.1, on the reverse strand, counting down.
TTTGGGTCAATATTAAGTCCTGTCAGGTAAATCAGATTATTGGAACATGTCAGTTTAGGTCATCATCGAATATGTAAGTTTCCTTCTGGATATATATTGTTATATATGTTGTCTCATCTAAATGTAGATAATATTAAAATAGAAATGTAGGTTTGCTGCTTTGAGAGAGAGAGAGAGAGAGAGAGAGAGAGAGAGAGAGAGAGAGAGAGAGGGGGGGGGGCGGAAAAAGAGTTCCTGACGATATGAACAGTTCATTCATTTTATGAAAAATTCTTGAATGGAATATGAAATGTTAATTTTGTGCTTTGGACTCTTCTTGAATTATTAATATTTCAATACTGTTTTGGTAAGAGTTCACAAAACAGATCAAGAACAGTTAATGTACTAAATATAATTTAAAGAATTCATTAAAATTCATAAATAATCTTTGAAACAATTTTTGAATATGTCAGAAACAGTTTAAGAACTATACAAAAGATACAGTTACAGAAAATATGTTCAATTATTATGTCAATAATTGGAATAAAAATTAAGCACACACATGCTGCAGATTAAATTATTGAGAACTAATAGAAACAAATTTCATAATTTGAATGCAACATAAGCCAATAAAGGTGATTATTTATGTAAAAGCTCTATATTTCATTTGTAATTTTACTGAGAGAGAGAGAAGGAGAGAGAGAGAGAGAGAGAGAAATAGACTAAAACTAAAATCAATCATGACATGCCTACATCATAAAGGAAGATATCTTTCAACAGATCATTGGAAATAACCAATTTGTTAAGGAATATTGTATTAACTTTAATTAAAATGAACAATTTTAAATTTTTCTTGTTTTTCTTTACATCCTCATCTAACATTGATCATATGTAAGATTTTGTTTTTAGCACACTTAATGCAAAATATCATACTCTTACCACCACCACCATCATCAAAGCTGCCAACAAAATTCAGTGTAAGGAGTGATAACATTTAACGTTTTGTAGTATACTTAATGCAACATATCAGACTATACCACCACCAACATCACCAATGCTACTACTACTACAACCACAACTACTACTACTACTACTACTACTACTACTAATAATAATAATGAGAACTTTGTATAGCGCCTAATCTTTAGAAGCTCTAAGCGCTTTACAACATCTATAATAATATCACTACACTACATAAAAACAAATAATGAATACCATGAAATTGGAAAACATAAAATATGCTGAAGACATATAAGATACAAAACATTATTAGGTCTCTAAATTTCTTCCCGCAGTCGACAAAGCCAAGTTGTAAGAGCACTCTTAAAAAGGACCGCAGTGTCTTTGTGCCTAATTTCAATGGGCAAGTCGTCCCACATCGCCGGGCCCTGGTATGCGAATGAACGTTGTCCATATGACTTTGTTTTCATACTGGGAACAATGAGTATACGATTGTCAGTAGAGGAGTGGAAGCATCTTTGCTGGTGTATACATATGGGTGAGACCGGATAGGTATGTTGGACTGGAGTCTGTCAGTGAAACAATGCACAAAAAACACACTTTGTGTCTGATTCTGTATCAAATTGATAGCCAGTGTAGGGTACAGTGTAGGGTACGGTGTGTGCTCTGACCGAGGTACTCTAAAGCTGAACCGAGCAGCTGTGTTTTAAACTTTTTTGAAGTTTCTGGAGTAGTTATTCTGACGAACCAGACATAATTGAATTACAATAGTTTAGTCTTGAAATTAAAAATGAACACACGAGTGTTTTAGTGACATCAACTGACAGATATTTGCGAATGGAACTGATGCGTCTCAGTTCAACACATGCAGCCTTGCATATGGTCATGACATGTTGGTGCAATGTGAAAGTACTGTCTAGAGTAACACCTAGGTTTCATACTTACTGTGAGAATTTAATGTTCCTGTTGCTAATATTTATTGTCTGAGGTAAAGGATGTGAATGAGAAAGTATTTGTGTCGTCATCAAACTGGCCTCAGTAGTATCATTCATATGCAGCTTGTTACATGTCATTCATGATTTCACATCATAAAAGCACATCTCTACCCCATGGATGGTAGCATAACTTCAATGGAGTGGCTAGAGTTGTATATTTGGTTGTCATCAGTGTACAATTGCTGAGACTCTTGAGTACTGATATATAACACTTGAAAGCGGCTGCGTGTATATAAGGAAGAAAACAGGGCCGAGAACAGACCCCTGTGGAACACCACAACCTAGATCAACTGGGCTGGAATGTGTTCCATTTGCATATACAATTTGTGTCCTCTTGACTGAGTAGGACTTGAAAGACTGTAAGACTGTATTCCGAATGCCAAGGCTATACTGGAGACGGTCAAGTGATATATGATAGTCTATTGGGTCAAATGCTGCAGACAAATTAAGGAGGGTGAGGACTGTAATCTTTCCACTATACAAAGCACAAAAAATGTCATGAAATACTTTCGACAGAGTGGGTTCAGTACTGTGGCAAGGGTGATACAGTACTTTGCTAAAAAGACTGTTTGAATTCAAATGAGATACAAGTTGGGTTAGAACATTTTCGCAAGTTTTTTGGTGCTCTCGTCATTACCATTGTCCATACTATATCAATAAATACAGGTTCAAATGCTTCTAATGGTTGTTGCTGAAATCCTGTATCATAACTGTATGGTGACGAGTCAGACGAATTTGTATTGTCAAGCGAATCTCTAATGGCTCGTAGTTTGTCACAGAAGAAATTTGCAAATAGGTCCGGAAGGTCTACACGAGACAAGGTACTAGTTAGAAATGTTGTATATGTGTTCCTTGACATTAGTTTGTTAGTTATCTCGAATAGCTCTTTGCAGGTGGAACCTTCCGTTATATTAGTACTATAGTGGGATAAATTTGCTTAATGGACAATTTGACATTCTACGTAGCGGCTACATAGATTTGTTTATGAATAGTGCGTCTGGTGGACAGCCACAGCTGTATTTTAGCAGTGAGAAGCTGGTCCTTAACAGTGCTATACAATGGGGAATACTTTTATTGATACTCTGCATTTGGTGGCTGGGGCATGTCTTTCAAGTAATGAATGCAGGCAGTTATCGAGTTTTTCTGTTGTAGGATGGAAGTAAGTTGTTAGGTTTTCTTGACTGGTTTGCTTTAATTTGGTTATATTTATTATACGGAGGTTTCTCATAGTAGCGAATAAAAGTGGAGGGTTAGGGACTGATACGTCGAGATGGCATATAATGCAGAGGTGATATGATGCAAGTTCGGGGGATACAAGGGTGGATTGCAGAATATTATCATCAGGTCTATGAAGAAACTAGTCTAGATTGTGACCAGGGTCATGGGGGAAGGGTCAACTGACTGTTTAAGGTTGAAAACATGAATGGATTCTAGGAGTTTTGACGTGCATAGGATTCCAGGACAGACAAAGTGAAAGTTGAAATCTCCAAGAAGAATTAGGTTGCCACCTATCGAATATCCATACTGCAGAATATTCGGAAACTGCTCCAAAAAGAGAGGACGGTAGAGACATAAAAATGGACTGGCCTTTGTTCCAATGTGAGTGTTGTTTTTACTAGTTCAAAGGACGTGTGGCAGAAATTGAAGGTTATGTTGTAATTTAGCCAATTTATAATGGAATTCTTTGTGACGACAGCAATTCCTTCTCTGCGTATTGGTATCCGTGGGACAGCTGACACAACGGATGACAATTTAAGATGATATTTGAACCAGGTAATCAAAATTAACGGCGGAATTTGTGGTCATTTAATGCAGTTAATGAGGGTTCATCGTAGCATACGTGTGTTGACTGGCGTGTTGACTGGCGATCACGTGATGGCGGTTTATTATAAAACAAATGACGTCTTAACAGTGGATCAAGAGCTGAGAAAAATTCTTATTTCTCTCGTTTCCAAAAGAAGGAGATGAAGAAACACATACGAACCGAACAGCCAATGCATTATGAAACACAATAATGTTGACGACCGACGATATACAACAAGCACATATATATGTGGTTTGAATTTTTAACATAGCTTAAACAATCTTTTCAGTCATATCGCTAAGATATCTGCTGTGTGACAGTTTATAGTGATATCTAGCACTGGGACATCAAGACGCAGACGGGTATCATGATGTCCCACCCACTCACATTTTCCTGACACCAAGCTGCCTATTTCCAACACTAACCTTTTAATGCTGGTCACCATCCTAGACATTTGTATGTACCATATTTTGTGAAGTCTTTGAAGTTTAGGCCCGGGTTGTAACCCACGATCTTCCATATCCGATGCGGAAGATCCAACCCTAAGGATCTCAAACATGCAGCCTGCAAGCCGCATGTGGCATGCAAAATGAGTGGCGTCACAAGATGTCATGAAAGATAACAAAGGCGATGCGGCCCGTGCCATAAACATTGTACTCATGCGGCCTTAAAGTGGGTGTGAGTTTTAGATCTTAGGCTAATGGCTAACACCGTGAAATGGTGTTAGACGTAAAGCAATACCATTATCACTACAACCTTGGCTGAGGAAATCACCGTATCCCCAATTTCCTTCCCCCCCCTCCTTTAATGACAGCATTAATTGGTACAATCACCACATCATGATTGCCTAAAATGGCATGTAATGTATTGCGTATAATTTCTATATATTGCTGTATTAGCCTCGCTTGATGGAATCACATCATATCTATCGAAACGTACACTGTTATAATTGTGTAGAATGTTAGTCAAGTTTTACACTAATCCTTGCTCTATAAAATCACATTATAGCTGTCCAAGAGAACACGGTTATTATTGTGTAGAATTTAAAGCAAGGTTTTCATTCCAACTTTGCTTGATAAAATCACCTCATAGTTGTCCATGATTACACTGTTACTTTTGTGTAGAATTTAAAGCACGTTTTACACTATACCCAAGGGCCCCGAGTGGTCGAGTGGTCCTACGTGCTGTCCGATACGGATCACTGCCATCTCACCTCTGTTTGCGTGGGTTCGCGTGTAAGATTTGGCATATTTTGATATGTGAGAAAGTTTGCCAGTAGCTTCTCGTGGAGCGGTGAATCTTTCCAGGGCTTTTCCCGTGTTCTTCCCCCACCATTAATAATGGTCGCCATGTCTGCTAGAACAACAACAACAACATTAAAGCATTGCTTCATAAAATCACATTATCGATGTCCAAGATTATGTTGTTATTATTGTGTAGTATTTAAAGCATGTTTTACATTAAAGCCTTGCTTGATAAAATCACACCATCGCTGTTCAGTATTAAAACTGTTTTTATTGTGTATAATTTAAAGCAAGTTGTATATTGAAGCCTTGATTGATAAAATCACATCATAGCTGTCATAGATTACACTGTAATTATTGTGTAGAATTTAAAGTAAGTTTTACGTTAAAGCCTTGCTTGATGAAATATGTGGAGTGATATAATAATCACAATCCTATGCTTATCGTTCATTTCATCCAATTGTCAACACGAGGACTTAGGGATAAAGAGAAAATGTGTTGGCAAAACCTGACTGTTTTTATTTGCATACTTGTCTCTCGATAGTTTTAAAGTCATATATATATATATATTTTTCATTTCAAAATTCTCTATTCCGTTGTGATATATTTGATTAAACAATCTTTATTGGAATACTAGCAGTGTATTGAGTGTTATATAGGTATAAAGATATTCTATATTCTATACTGGCATGTCAGAGTGTAACATTGGTATTTACGCAGATCTCATATGTATTTACGCTGGTATCTAATGGACTGGGGGTGTAGCATATAACTAAATTAAAAGGGCATGAGTGGAATGGGGCGCCAGATATCTGATCTAGCCTAGGGCACCAAAATGCCTTGCACTGGCGCTGGGTGTATCATAGGAATTTAGGCAATCTCTACTGGAAAGGGTCGTGGTGATGGTGCTCGGTTTAGGTATTTAGACGCATTTGATTTTGGCCCAAACGACGGACTGATTTAGTCCATATTCAGTGCTGATTTGGCCCAAACTATCAACCTATTAATTTTGCCAAAACTACAGACTGATATAGTCCATATTCAGGGCTTATCTGAACCTGTGTACGGGCCGATTCGAACCATGGGAAATATTGTTTCATTCGCGATTTAAATTTGACATCTTTGCTTCGAATATGATATATTTCGCATTATTTCACACATATTTTACTGTGTTTAGTTATGCATTTAAAGAAATAAACCTTAATTGTAAATGCGATATATATATATATATATAACGTGGTTTTCAGTACCAGAATTTATAATGTATTTTAACTGTATTCATATTATTATTGAAATGGATACTGCAGTTCATCTAATATAAAAAAATTATACTCTATTATTATAAATAATTTCATTTTTGTTACATACCATTGGTGAAAATTGCATTCTTCATAAATACGTGCATGTAACTGCATCCGATGAATGGTCGAGAACTAATCTGAACCATAGGACGTACACAGAACCATCAATTATATCTGGAATTATGTCTATGTACGTTGGTATTTACAGAGCGTACCCTTGGGTACCAGCTTAAATTAAATTATCAACATTTGGTTTATTTACTTGCTTGTGTTTTGTAGTATGTTTACTTTGTTTAATCAATAATATCCTTAATTATTGTAATAACCGTTTTAGTCAACTTAGTTGTCGGAACGACCGTTTTGGTAGTGGTATTGGTATTATATTATGTCTGCAATATTGTCGTTTTACTGGCATCGTTTAAGTAAAATCTCAAATAAAAAAATCAACTGTGTTTCATTTATTTATTTTTTATGCTTTTTCCAATTTTCTTTCAGTTTTCGCCACGAAAACACTTAGTTTTGGGTAGTTTTAAGACTAAACTATTGTAATGCTTTTTGTCTCAGTATTTTCTACATGAATTGTAAAACGTTAAAAGCATGGAGGTTCGAATGATCATTATAGTATAAAAAACTAAGCACTCCTCTCACCTCCTCTGTTTGATTCACTGGTTATCCATTTGTTCTAGAATTAAGCTTATATTATATTCTCTAAGATATATTTCATTGACTGACTCCAGTCCAGTATACCCTTCTGTCATCACCTAAGTGAACACTACATCTAGTAAAATCGTGCTGATCTTCTGACACTCGAATTCGTATTGTTTCCACTGTTGAAACAAAGTTATATGGACCTTCTCCTGCATACCAGTTCCCAGCTACGTACAAAAAATTGCTTATTGATATTAAACACTAGGACGTGAATTTCGTTCAAACATGCACTTAAAACACCATAGGTTCAGTAGCAAAAAGGGTGAACCCTACAAAAAAATCTCCCAAACAATTATGTAAATAATAGTATAAAAATTACAGCGATAATCACAGCAATAAACATATCACGGTAATAATTTTGGAAAAAATTATGGTCATTTTAAACTTTTTTTTAAAGATTTCATTAACATAAGGTCTTAACATTTCATTTCAAAATTCCCCTTTCAAAATCTCATTAAAACTATCACGGGATATAAAAGAGTGAGCTTAATTTAAAATCTGATCGCGTCCGCGTGAGATCATGAGGATATGTTCCTGTTGAAGTTGATCTAGTTGATGTTGTGCCAACAAGAATCTCTCCTTGCCGAATCGTTGATAAATATATTAATATTGCTGATTGGAGAATTTGAAAATAAATCTCTGATCGCGTCTTCAATTTGATGTTTTTCATTAATGAATATCTTCACGTGGTGATACATTCTGTATTGTGATGTTACGATTTTAATTGTGGCAGAGATCTTCATGATTGTACACAGAGATTAATCTGTAATTGCTCCCCGGATAAATCAATCAAGTTGGAATTTTGATCGATAAGTTTAAAATGTATTTTTGATATCGAAGGGTTATGACACCTTAAATACACTGGATTAATCGGTACTTCCACTATCAAACTTCCAGGAGATACTTGAGGGAAAAATGTATATAGAATATATCCCTGCTGTGTTTGATTCGATACATCTGTATTCGCTAGATAACTTACGTCAATTATATCACATGCAAGATTTACCGCGATCACTGAAGTTATATCGACATTGCGAGGTAATATATGCCTACCGATTCCATCTGGATCATGATTATGTCTGAGATTAGTTGGTCCGTGTATTGTTGTTGTTTTTCTCCACGGGGAGAGTATTTTAAGAAAAGATTCAATGATGAGATCACTAAGTGATTTTTTTAGTTGTGCTACGTTATATCACGGAAATTTGAATAATTCGGTAATTCAATTTTTGTTATTTTATAGTTATCTAGAAATGTATCTGTTATCAAAATCTTCTGGTTGATAAATTCCATGTCAGATACAAACTGATTCAGCATCTCAATATCGGTGATGATTTCACTGCGTGAACTCGTTATATCAGAATGTTTTTGGAAATATTGCCGTAGGCCCCGTAGTTGTATTTGGTGTAATTTATTACTTTCTTTAAAATAGTCATTTATATCGAGTAATCGAATATAATTAGAGGTAGAGCTTGTTCGGGTCCGTTCAAAAGTAAAGGTCCATGTTATATAATCTTCCCTGCTATCACAAATCATCACACGACTATCCAATGCTTGTTGTTTTAAATCAACTAAATGGTGTTTGTAATATGCGCAAAGAATGTTTTTTTGGGTCAAAATTAATCTCTTGATTTGTTTTAATATCGTGGTATGATTTTTGATCTGTGATATAATAAGATGTTTTCATTTCTTTCGTTGGTGATTTTTCAGGCCATCCTAGATTAGTTCTTATCGACGACCTGCTTGATAACCTCTAACTACTAATATAAAATATATGGGATATAATTTGCGCGTACATAAATTTGCATACAAAAACATGTGTCGCTTTGGCTCATCGATTTCTAGGTCAACACATTTTTCAGCATCCGCAACAAGTTGTTAGAAACTAGTTGTAACAATAAATTTTAAGGTTTAATTCCTGTAGAAACAGGTATGTAAAGTTTTGTAAACACGGTTTCTGTATTTTACTTGTTTGTCTTGTGTTTATGTTCTGTATTTGCCTTTGATAAAGACTCATTAAGAGTCGAAAGCGCTTAGGCTAGAGTGATTCTAGTTTTGCACTGTTGCGTGTCAGTTTTTTTGCATATATAGTAGCTCACATATTTCATAGCATCGATACTACTGGGTGGTCATCATCTACTATAGTGTTTACTTAAATCAATTACAAATTATACATACCATTTAAACGACGCTCGAGCTAATTTATCATCGGCAAAAGATATATTTAAACCTTTTATATTATTGCTTTTACATTATCTAATGCTGCAGATGAATTCGATGAGAAACCGCATTGGTATAACTAAGGTTAATATATAGACACCTTTGATATCTGCGGTAACATCAATAATATTATTATGAGGTGTCCAGGCAAAATATACATGATGTTTCGAATACACATTATTTATATTTTTATCATGCGTGATTTTAACCTTATCGAGTTGAGCAGCGATATCAGGAAAATCAGTGACGATATCATCATGCGTTTTTTTAATCATGTCGACGGTTGTTTTAATATCATACAGTTTTGTATTTTTACTCGGCAGTTAATATTATCTAACACGGTTGAAAAAGGAACACCCTGTTTAATTCTACGGGTGCAATTAAACACCCTGATATAATTGTATGCGTTGAGTTTAACTTAAATATCCTACTCCTTTATCATTTAACTTGTTGGTCCTGAAATAGAGCAATTTCATCTGGTTCTACGCTTATTAGGTTTAATTTTTCAGACATTCTGTCGCTGAAAAGTTTTTTTTATGACCTAGATTGAAACCCCGTCAGTGGTTTTCCTCGCGAGAGAGATAGTCCCCAAATATCTACCATTATACATTGAAGACCCCGTTTAACAAATATTTCTGGTTTATTCATGTAGGATTTTATGACACGGTGCGAGCGATGTTAATACAGCTCTAAGAACATTAAAAACCTCTTTAGCACATATCGAAGAATCAATCATTGTCTGCGTAGGGAATGTCGAATACCATCACCTCACTTTGTGAGGAATATTTAATTGATTTATATAACGCATATATTCTTTAGGTGGTGCTAGATCGAAAAAAATTAAAATAAATAATTCCGCGTGGATCAATCGCATATGCGATCCAATGACTTTCAGTGCTATTATCGAGATTAAAAATACCGTTTCAAACGCTGGCTGGTTGTTGTGGTAATTGATATCGCATAAAAACACTCTGAAGTTTTTTATATTATAATTGTTGGCAGCTTCGGTTAAATCTAAATTGGACAGCGGGGTTATAAATAAACGCTTCCTGAGAGTCTCAGGCCGGCTCCGTATCGCGTGAAATAACTTCCCGGTAGTGTTTGACCCTTTCCTGTTTTATATTATTTTCCAGTAGCTTTCTTGTACGCCATTCCAGCAGCGGTTTAAATAGGACATAACGCGGCAGCTTTAGTGACTGTGGGAGAGGCGGCGGCAAATCAACTCTGGTAACTCAGCGAGAAGAGGAAATATTCTACCTGATTTAATCATATTTATAACAGCGGAGGCAGCAAAATTTAGTTGAATACCTGTTTTTGCTTTTAGCGCTTTATTGAAATGATTAAGTTGAGTTGTATTAAGCGATAGTTTGTTTGGTCCACCGCTAGCAATCTGGCTTTGTTTTAATGTTTTTGTAATTTCTTTGCCTGACCGGACGTCAAGGTGACGTTAACATAGTTGTATGACATTTTAGTTAATACGAGGTTGATCTAATTGTCTACATGTTTTCTACTGGTGCATCAACAACTCTCATTCGTCCACCAGATCGTCGAGTAACATCAATTTGCCACTGAGAATGGCAGCAAGTGGTCTGCAAGGCAGGTGTACGACGAGGTGGACCAGCCACAGCAATAGGAAGTTGTGTTATACGAGCTCGGAAATTTACATCAACGACAAATCAAATTGTGATTATTGCAGACCGGTATCAACGTCCCAAAAACGTCGATAAACGATGATATTACACGTGCTATTTGATTATCGTTGTTATCAAGCAAAATATATTCAGATGGTTCTTATTGACCGTTTATTCGCAACGAAACTTCATTAACACCCAATTTATCAAATATAAGATGGCAACGTTCTTGTTTATTAGTTTGATCAACTCGTGTCATATCCTGTAGCGCAATAAATATATGCCTTGGGGCGGAAAAAACTCTTTGTTGATGCTATATGCCACGTAAACACACAATTGACAGAGTTCTTCGTTTTAGCCGTCGTAGAATCCAACCATGATATAAATGATGTACCACCCTTTTCCATAAAAGACATTATTCTTTCCTCCATGGTAATTGACAGGGCAATTACCGGCATCCACAATGAGAGGTTTAATGAAATCCCTTTACCATCAGCAACAGCAGCAGCAAGCGTGATTGCATCATTTTCATTACTTTTCAGCAGAATAGCTACTGTATGTTTAGCTCCGAAGATAACCTTTCTAACATTTCTATAGAATACAAAAATATGAGATAGTGGAATCGTGCAGGAAACATTTTTCATTGTCATCTAACATTTCTTTACATGTTGAAAACCCTTCGTTGAAATAAGGATTAGTATTAATAATCATATGCTCGGCATCAACATTAGAAGCATCAGCAAGATTTCTAGGTTGTCGTATAATATACTGAGATGATCAACGTTATTAGTAATATCCTTATCGAACATTGTTGATGGACCGACCGATCTTGTATAATAATCGGAATATCGAGCTAAACTAATTATCGTTGTGGCAACATCAACATCATGCTCGATATATTCGATTTTTCTTCTATCAGTCACATATCTCACTACTAAACAACGCCATATTCCCATTATTGACAAATTTGTTACTAATGACCTTCAACTTCGATGAAAGCTTCAGCGGGTAAGACATATTTGCTTGTGTCCTGAACCTGAAGTTCTATTCTTGATCGGGAATTGCGTTGCATGGCGGCATAAGAATAAATTCGATAATCGCGTACATAATCAACTTTGAGAACCGGTGCGTCTCAGATGCTACGATGAGTGTAGATTGGAACATTTTATGTCTAGATATAAATCGCGTTCTCCCTCTGGATTTCAAACCACTCCCAGCTGTTAAATTTGCGGCAATATTTCTCTCCGCATCACCACTTTGATTTATCAACGCTGCTACTCTTTGATCCGCTGGTTTATTTATTATCTTACCTACGCTCGCTGACATAATTTTAGTTGACGGTAGTTTTACCGGTGGTGGTTTTTGTCGTCGAATCAAGGTCACTAGCCTTTCTTTAGCCGCGAGAAATGCTTTATCGGTAACATCGCCAACAGCACTAATACCCTTATCACGAATAACTTCAATTGCTTTCATCGATAATTGTGTCGCGATTGGTGCTATTTTTGGAGCCATTCTTGTAAATAATCCTTGAACAATATTACAAAAACCATCTCCATAATATACTTTATAAACAGGCGAAAGTAAGTCATACCTGGTTTATGGTGGTTATAGTGTATGATCGTTTTATCTAATTATTATTGATCTAATCGTGTGACAATTAGTCGCTGTGATAACCATCAATGAGTTCCACAATAAACTCTCAATATACACCTATATATATGATACAACTTTGAAATACCGTCTAAAGATAACAGCGGGTCCAATAATTATTTCCCGTGATTTATTTCTAGCCCGTTTCCCCGATATGATAATTTTTTAACGGTGCTATGTCGGAGAGAAGATTGTTAGGACAGGTAACAAGACCCCTACCGGGAGATAATCCACTACCGGTGGTAATACCAGATTCATTATTAGATTCTTCGATTCTAATAGATTTTAATTTTTTCCGGTAGCTTAAGAAATTTTTCATACGACGGTAAAGGAGACTTGAACTACCTTGTTGCTCAATTTAAGCCGTCTTTCATAACCACCTATCATGTTTTTATATATATTTGAAATAGTTCGTCACTATTTGCAGATTTACCTTTGGTAAATCCTATTCGATAAATATATTTATTCCAAGTTTCATTGTCTTTTACAGATTTCAAATGTCCGGATTTTTTTAATTATAATTTTCAAAAGCAAAATCATCTAAAATTATATTCCAAAACCTTCAAGTGTTTTTTTAGCATCGTAATTTTTTATATAACATTTTTGTCACTCACTAGACCCTTCACTGGTGCGTCTACATTAAATCGAGGTTACTTACATTTAAAAGTTTTTTAGGGCTCGATTTTGGATAATCTCGTGAATTCATCCATGCTATAATCAAGAAAAATATTTAGATCAAAAATATTTTATATAATGAATCAATGCATTAGATTGATGATATCATTCGTAGCTACTTCTAGCAAATCATGCAAAAATGAATTGTGTGGATATCATTCACAAAGTGTGCGACACCAGGAAGCTTAGGTACAAAACCGTGTATACGATGTGGTGTTAGAGTATGAGAAAAAAATACAACTGTGCCTCCAGAGTGATGGTAAGCGATTCAGAGAACTTAAGCGGTATGATAAAAAACTATAGGATCACCCGAGGATCATATATCAAGGTTCTCAATCAAGAACAATGTAGACAAAGAATCAATTATATATATATATATATATATATATATATATATATATATATATATATATATATATATATATATATATATATATATATATATATATATTATTTATAAATGAGCCAAGAATTTCATCCGCATCCCTCGATCAAGAATTATGAAGCATCATGTGATGCTGTAGTCAGAAACTGTTGGTTGAGAAAACAAGTGCATTTTGTCCGTAATACTGTTTTTTTTCAATGTTTACAGGTAGAAAGAAAAGTTATCATTGTCATAGATTCATTTACGAAGTGTTTAATGGAAATATCCCCTATGGCTTTGTGATTGAAAACTAGATATATGGAATTTATGAATATGGAATTTTATCACAATTATTTTTTTCCAGTTCAGTACCTATAAATGTAGTTCTATTATATTTGTAGAACATTGTTTCCTCTCTCATTTTGGTGGTGAAAGAAGAGGTTTATTGATGCATTTTTGGTAGGGATTTAAAGGTAATCGCTTATTTTTGAGAATATGAGCTGAGAAAGTGGTTGTCTGTGTGCATTTTTGCGACAGTGCACATGGAGTATTAAGGCCTTCGTGATTATCCGGAAGTGAAATATGTGGTCTATTTACATGCTGTTATGTTTACAGTGCAGCCGCTCAAGAACATGCTGATCAACCCCTGACAAGAACGCCACCGTGAAGTCATCTTTGGATGTGTTTTAGATTAACATATGATTTGTATTGATTGTCACACAGTTGAAAGGTCAGTGCTGAGAAATATGTAGAGGACATATAGTAAAATTAATTGTGGCGTTATGTCCATATGTCCCCCGTATGCTACTACAGTTCAATATCTATCTTGTAATATGGTTGATGGAGTTACCTCCCTTAATTTCATCAGGGTATGGTAAATTATTTACATATTTAATAAATAATACCTTCGTTTGACTGAATTTGGCAGGATTTACTGTTCATTTGTATTTTCCTGTGATTATATTTGATAAATAATATCTTCGTTTAACTGAACTTGTCAGGATTTATGATACACCTGAATTGTTTCTGCGTATTATTAAGAATATATGTACTTACGATGAGCGGGACGGGTAATTATTTACATATTTAACAAACAATACCCTCGTTTGACTGAATTTGTCAGGATTCATGGTTCATCTGTATTTTTTCTGCGATTGTTAAGTACATATAGAATTACAATATTATCACAATCATTTTATCAAATTCAATCATTTTGTAGGTGTATTCATTTAATTAAGAATAAAAGATATTTTCTTTAAAAGACAATATCTTTGTTTTTCAAAGTTCACTTTCTAGTGATAAAAGAACATTCTTATAAAGCAGTCATACAAGTTTAAAGAAACAGCAGTTTATTGTCACTCTGCTCTAATTATTAAGTGCACATGATATGATGACACGTTATTTACATATGAGGAAGAGTCCATTTGGTACACTGTACTACCTGACAGCCCTGCACTTAAGAATAAAAACCTTTACATTATGTACTGGTAAAATTGGAGTTTATAATTTAAAGTTCATTTTCTAATGATAAATGAACAGTCCTATAAAGCAGTCATACAATTTTTTATATATAGAAAACAGCATTTTCTTGTCACTAAAAATTGTATCGTAATTATTAAGTGCACATGATATGATGAAACGTTATTTTACATAAGAGGAAGAGTCCATTTGGAATAATGTCCTACCTGACTGCATTGCGCTGAACACTAAATATAGATATCCCACTTAAATATCTTCATTAAGAATCCAGAAGGCACTACAAACTAAATATTGATATCCCACTGTTAAATATCCTCATTAAGTATCCATGAGGCACAACACACAAAATATAGATATCCCACTGTGAAATATCCTCATTAAGTATCCATAAGGCACTACACACTAAATATTTATATTCCACTGTTAAATAACCTTATTAAGTATCCAGAAAGCACAACAGACTAAAATTGATATCCCATTGTTAAATATCCTCATTAAGTATCCAGAAAGCACTACACACTAATCCTACTGTTAAATATCCATATTAAGTATCCAGAAGGCACTACACTCTAAATATTTATATTCCACTGTCACATATCCTCATTAAGTATCCAGAAGCCACTACACACTAAATATTTATATACCACTGTTAAATATTCTCATTAAGTATCAGGAAGGCACTACACACTAAATATTTATATCACACTGTTAAATATTCTCATTAAGTATCCGGAAGGCACTACACACTAAATATTTATATTCCACTGTTAAATATCCTTTTCAAGAATCCAGAAGGCACTACACACCAAATATTGATATTCCACTATTAAATATCCTCATTAATTATCCAGGAGAGTAATGAAGTTCAAACCTCATATCAACAAATATGGTGATTAAAGTTGAAACCATCAATTTGATGTCATGTTTCATGATAAGATGCTATACCATGATGCCAAACTTATATGTTTATTTTGAATCCATTGATCTATATACCTAATGTTAGTTTGTAGTTAACAGGCATCAAATACGGTTATGACTTGTCTCTTTTGCCTATCTAACTCTTTACTGTACACATTTTTATTAATGGCAGTTTCAATGTCATGAAGCACATCTTCAAACTTTTTCCAGTAATCCTTGAATTATTTTGTGTCTTCAATTTTTGCATCTGGGGAATGACCACCGATATCATTCCTGTAGTTACGAATTCGCTCCACACTAGCTCCTAGACTGGTCTCCCATATATGTGGATCTTTTCCCCACCCATTTATTGGAGACTGAACTCTACTGACATTTCTTATCAATTTGTAGAGTAAGGACAGATCGAACATGTCCACTGTTCCTGTTTTCTGACCAAGGGGATCTGAGAAAACCAGTTTAATCTGTTCCTTGTCAAGAAGAGGTTTGCCCCGTTCTCCGGTTAATTTTGCATGGTTGGCCAAGATTGCTTGGTAAATGTCTAAACATGGCACAGGAAAGTTGTCGATGAGCATTTCCCTTAGGGCCTTGCCACAAACAGTTACAAGTGCAATGCAGAGACGAGCATGATTCATGTGCTCACGCTTTATGGGTGAATCTGGATCATGTATCTAAAGAAAAAAGAAGGTCAGTATTGATTTCATCATGCGTAACAACAATGGCTAAACATAGTGTTAAATTTCCAATGGCAACAATCTTTGCATATATACATAGAAGAATAACACTTGATTTAATTTGCTTCCAATTTCAAAGAACGAACTTTTTGAAAACACAAACCACTTCAAAATCAAATACAAAATCAGCAACTGATAGATCAGAAATATCACCAGCATAGTTGCAAAAGACTCTGCCAATAAGATGAAAGATTACTACAGTAATATGTTTTGAATCTCATTTATAATATTTATTCTGAGATTATGATCGAGTCAGTACGCATTTTAAATTTCACAAAAATCAGATACATTTCATTGACTCCATAATAGAAGAAAGTTCAGTCGCTCAAACAAACAAAATCTCATTCATATGCACATATTTAGTTTGTTCATGAGCTGACTGAAATATTTCAAGACCTATGACCATTATTAAAATTTGATTAAAACATGATCATCAGAAGTGTGTCATATAATTATAAACATGTTCATTCAATCAGATACAAGATCATTCACTCATTATGTGTGGAACTCACTCCTTATAAAATTATTCCGATTTCGTGATGAGATTCCAATGTTGATTAAGATCCTGTTGTTAAGTAGCATGTATATATCATTATGACACTCATATATTAGTACTTAATGAAATAAACATACATTCCAAGTTCGATCCCAATCAGATCAGTAATACGATTCAGAGTGGCAACAAAATCAGCCATTGACGGATTAGCAATGGGTGGATGATACAGACAACTTCATATCATGAGCTCACTTATGACTATATGATTCAAAATATTAATATAAAGATCAAAGTAGACCAAAAATAATTTCAAAATCAATGGCTGAAGTAAATAAATGTTCCTTTACGAAACACAGGATATAAAGACATGGTCGAGATAATTTACACTGAAATCAAACATTAAAGTGGTAAATCCAGGCTATTAAAAAGTATGCTAAAATCAATGGATGCAATAAAGAAAGTGAATGTATTTTAATTAAACAAGCAATTAAGCTCTGTATATCCCACCATTTTAGTTTAATTAGCAAACAATGATAGAAATCCTTGATCAAGTGAAGTGGCTCTAGTATTTTAGTATATCCCAGGAAAGATTTTGGTGTCACATTAGCTTACTGTGAGAATAGTCTTTGATATAGTACATGCTAGATTTTGTATTGTATTCTCCATTGAAAATTGTTTAAAATATGTTACCTCATCCTCAAACCACATCTGAAATGGTGCAAAACGGATTCTGCTATCTGGTCTCTGTAGACACAGCTCATATTGTAAGTTCTGGTTCAAGGAATCGGTAATCTTGGCGAGTGTCTGAGCAATGAACATCCTAACTATGGTGCATAACTTTGCATCAGGGGTCTTAATGTTATCAACCACTAACCATGTTATTGCAGCGAGAACAACATGGTTCTCAAAAGTCACTTTCAATCTATGAACACAATCAAGGTCAAAAACAACTCACGGATTAGATAGGTTTTATAGTTAAGAATTTTTTTTTTCCAACAAAGCATGCTATCATATAAAATCACTGGTGATACAATGTTTTTTACTCTGTGGAGATTTGTGAAAATCTACACAGAAAGCCCGTTTAAAGGGAAATATAAAATAATCTTTTGGAATAAAATAAGGAATTAATGATAAATAAATAAAGATTACAAAAAAAGATCGAGAAGGGTGAAGTGCAAATAATAATAAAAAAATTGTACGAATCCCATTTCGATCCAAGTGATCTAGTATGTAAATAAGGAAATTACAAAACATGGAACATAATAGAGCAAACATTAAAACAATAGGTTGGTTTCAACCAATGTAAATTAAAACTAAGACACCATGGTTTGTACCAAATTCAAAATTTATTAAAACATATATTAATTAAATGAAACTAAAATATATATATCGAGATAAATACCGTTTAGAGGTATTTATATGGTTAGAAAACTGGGAAATTTGACAAGAATGGCTATCCTTACAAAATATACAGTATTCATATGAATACATATAGCAAACACACACATATAGCACAACACAAATAGCATACACAGGATGTAGGAAACCCCTAGCCAGGGTTAACTTTAATAGATAAAGACAGACACCCAAGATGGACCTTTGGGTTTCGGGTGAAACTGTCATAGAAAAACACTAAGGACCAAAATATCCTCCTATTATCATATAATCCCGATGGGAAAAAATTAAGGATAGGTTAAAATTAAATGAAATTTCATAAAAAAAACACCAAACTACATATCGGGGGGAACACACTCACACATAAAACTTTTTTATTAGTTTTTTCAATAGGGGGAGGGGGCATCTGTCTGGTGCCCTAAAAAAAAAAAAAAAAAAAAAAAAAAAAAAAAAAAAAAAAAAAAAAAAAAAAAAAAGGAAATTACAAAACATGGAACATAATAGAACAAACAGTAAAACAATAGGTTTCATTCAATTTATTCATTTAAGACACCATGTTTTGTACTAAATTCAAAATTTATATTAATTAAATGGAATTAAAATATATATCCTAAATAAATATTGTGTAGAGGTATTTATATGATTAGAAAACTGGGGATTTTGACAAAAATGGCTATCCT
Source organism: Unio delphinus (assembly GCA_029339505.1). NCBI lineage: Eukaryota > Metazoa > Mollusca > Bivalvia > Unionida > Unionidae > Unio > Unio delphinus. Next base: position 174,883 of record JAQISU010000209.1, on the reverse strand, counting down.
TACAAAAATACACAGTATTCATATGAATACATATAGCAACACACATATAGCACAACACAAATAGCATACACAGGATGCAGGAAACCCCTAGCCAGGGTTAACTTTAAAAAAAAGACAGACACCCATGATGGACCTCTGGGTTCGGGTGAAAATGTCATAGAATAACACTAAGGACAAAAAATATCCTCCTATTATTAAATAATCCCGATGGGAAAAATTAAGGTTAGTTTTAAATGAAATTTCATAAAAAACACCTAACTACATATCGGGGGGAACACACACATACATGAAACCCTTTTTTAGTTTTTTCACTAGGGGCAGGGGGGATCTGTCTGGTGCCCCCCCCCCCCAAAAAAAAAGGACTGTTAGCTGTAGGGCTATTGATCCGAGGGAGGGAGTATTGGCACAACTTTAGCTGTAGGGGTAAGTACATTTTTGATACTGATTGATAGCTTTTGTATTACTATATTTACCTTTGCATGTTTGTTATATAGCTTTTACACAGCATAATGCGTGAATTTTCTACTCTTGTTCGCAAGGCATTTAAATTGGTAATGTAAAGCTATTTTTTTGTTAAAAAAAGAAGTGTTTACTATCAGCATTATCGAACAGGGAAGGTTTACTATAGAACCTGTCCTTTTGAAAGTATAATAATATAGTCTTTATAATTTACCGTGTATAACGTCATTACGTTATGTCTGTATCAAGGTTAGTACACGGTGTCGGGTATATTTTCAGCTATTGTACGAGGGTGTTAAACGTCCGGGGTGTCCGGAGCTGTCAAACGTCGGGAGCTGTGATTAAATGCACTGGTGTGTCCAGAGCTCTTTAATGTGCCGGAGTGTCTAATGTCAAGGGTGACAAGGGTGACCCAGCTGTGGAGCTGTCTAAATGACCAGAGTGTCTGGAGGGTTTAAAGTTTCGTAGTATTCCGAGGGTCCAGAGTCTGTAGAAATTGTGAAGTTCTATTGTACCAGCTGTGGAGCTGTATACTAATAGTCGGTTATATCCATTTATTTGTAATTATTTAGTCGTGGGCTAATATGGGTTTGCGGAACGCAATATATCTTTTGGGACTGGAAAGATAAGTTGTTATCTGTCCCTTTATTATTTTCAAATACAGTTTCGCGACTTAAGCGTATACATTTTTACTATATGAGTAATCCTGCATTGTTTACTACGTAAGTAAACTGTATTCATCTTTTTTGTATATTTTTTTTCGCTGGGGTTTTTGTATTAGTTTTTGTATCATTGTATCATTGTTTTGCATCATTGTTTTGTATCATTGTATCATTGATTTGTATCATTGTATAATTTGTTGCATTTACGAGTCTGTGCGTAATTATGTATAATTAATCCAATATTTGGATTACACTACGCACGCATTTCATTTTATTGTTTTGCTTATATATATATATATATCGCCACATTAAACCATAATTTTTATATCTATATCATCAAAGCGTGTTTTGTTGTTAATGCGAAGTGGTCCGTCCCGGTTATCTTGTTACAGAGACATTTAAAACTGCATAGAATCATCAAATTAACTCTTACGGACCGGCATACAAGAAACATTGATACAACACATTAATTACATACTTACCATACTTGTTATTTTCTCCCCTCGTTACAGCCCGAAGACGTTGATAGTGAACCTATTAAAAGCTACCCTAACATCTGTGAAAAATAAAGTCACTTTGTCTCAGTCTGAATCCCTAGACATGGAACTTCCCAGGGTGGAGTAAAAGCGTAGCCTAGATATGACTGTGTACAAATGCGATGGAGAAGGGGCAAATAATCCAATAGAAAGTAGCTCACGACAATTCAGTTTTGGTGTGTGATAAATCTTCTAAACCAGCCGCATTCATATTACATGGTAGTTCTCAATTGCCGTACCGACCAGTCAAATGACGACACCCACACAACTACTCACACAGATTATTATGAAGGTAATACAGTGGTCAAAGATATTAGTACATAAGTAAATCAAACGAAAAGAACAATATCAATATATTATTTTAAGTCTTTTTTTTAACAATGCAATATTGTATCACTTAACAATTATTCTTTGTATGACGAAATTTTATAAATAATCCTAGATAATTCAATAGTAGGTTTACTGATAAAAAAGATATACTCGTCTGCAAGAAAAGATATTAAAACCTTAGCAAAAAATAGATCCATGTAAATACACTGCATATGAACACGCCTTTTAATTGTTAATTAGTCACTTTCCCGTTTTGCCTTATTCAACATTCTCCTCTGCCATCACGTAAAGTTTAATTACCTTTTATCTCTCTGAGCTCTGACATGCAAGAAAAAAATTAAACGCAACAAGAAATTAGTGAACCAAACATTGATGCGGGTTTTTAATCGGACTTCTCTCTCTCTCTCTCTCTCTCTCTCTCTCTCTCTCTCTCTCTCTCTCTCTCTCTCTCTCTCTCTCTCTCTCTCATGCGGTTCATAAAATCAAACATCATTATAAGTGAAGGAAAGTTACATTGGTGTTATTAGATCCTGCCATGGGAAAAGACGAATAAGGTAAATAATTCAAAGCGAACATTGATATAGGTGGAACAAGTTTTACTGAGATATTTAGAATCTACCAGGGGAATAGACAACATAGGTAAACCCATGGGATTCATGTCTTGGCATCGGTGCAAAGTTTGTAGTCACTGCACAGTGAAAAAACAATAGTCGGCTGGGAAGCAGTGCCCGCTACTTAACATCAAGCAGTAGACATGTTGGTTCAAGGCATGCAGAATATCTCAAAAACTGAACAGATGACAACCATTTTGAATAGAATCAAACTTTTAAGTATATAATATTTTTCAAAATTATCACCCAGTTAAAGCGATTGAGTTTGCACTGTGAGCACCACATGTGCTAAAAATGGCATTCGAACATGAAAATTGCATGTATACATTTGTGGGTGGGGTGCATGAACTTTTTATTCTATGAATTTCCATTGACTTGTCGGATCAAGTAAATGATATTCATGTCTTCCTTTCCAAAAATATCGACATATTTAACCTCACTCATGTATTTTTTTTAAAAAAAGGAATTTATGTATCAGGCAGGTGTATGTAACATTAAGTTTGCGCATACAAACTGTCCCCATGCTCATTTTATACCATGAACTGCGAACACAATAAGACCTATATTCTGATTAAATTAATTTGATCTATAACAAGTCTAATGAAATGTGCTTGTATGTTCTAAAAGCACAACTGCAATTATTGTTTCAAATATTTGTATAGCATTATGATGCAACAGCATGACGTAGCGGCAGCAGAGTGGTAAGAATCGACAGTGGTAAGAATCGACAGTGACCAGGGCAATGCCATGTTACGGATATTCCACTACCAGTTACTCTATTGTAGCTAGATCAGAGGCGTAGCGAGGGGGGAGGGAGGGGTACATATGTCCCCGGGCGCCAAGGTACAGGGGCGCCAAAATGAGGCTTGCAACGTTACATTATAATAAGAAAACAAGGGTAATAAATCTGTCACAAGATCGCTGGGGCGCCAATTTTATAGTTTGTCCCCGGGCGCAAAATATCATCGCTACGCCTCTGGTGCAAACCCAGACATAAATTGTCTTGTAGCCCAATGTTTGTCTGACAAATTTATTACGGTGGTCGAGTGATTTAAAGCGTCCGTCGTTTGCTCATCGGTGCCATCTCACCTCTGCCTGCCTATCTCGAGTCTCAATATCGGCAACTGTGGGAATGTGAGAAGCATATATGTGCCTTCCCGTTATCATTACAGGGATTTAAATAACGTCTTCCTTCAAAGTTTATACTGGCCGCTATAAATAGTCGTTCCAAAAGCAAGAAAAGGCATTAAATCCACGTCCTCAGGATTCTGGCTTACCTATTTTATCACGCTTGAGATTAGAAATGAGTTGATAAGCCCCCATGCCGTGTGCTGTAGTGTAGTTTAAAAATATGTTAATTTAATGGAACAAGTAATGTGATACTTACATGTTTTCTATGTCAATTTTTGCGACAAATTTATTATCAATACTTCATAGAATAAATCTACATTTCATATACAAGATGTCTTTCAGTAGAATCTGCACACTTGAAGAAGTGATATTTCATATATTATGGCAAAGATTTTCAGCACCATACACGATTATTTAATACTTTCAATACAAATTTACGTAACCGGGCAACTAATTGCAGCACATGCTGCCCACATCGAAATAAACGTATTTCAAATTTTCCATTGTTGGAACACTAATAATCTTCAATTTTGAGGTTTCAAATTTCCAACAAACAAGCATTCTTTTGCTCAAAATAATAGAATTCTTTCGAAATATACGAATTTGATTGTCAACGAAATGGCATTTTGCGTAACTCCAGGTAAATTGGATGCACTACAATACAGCACAGAGTAACACAGTGAACGTAATCATAATACTGCAGTTAATGTAAGATGCTAAGTTAGTTAATTACAAATATAATTTCATTAATTGAATATCTTTGCTATTCTTTGTCTATTCGTTGGCATGTTGCCAATCATTTTTTCATTTTATCTCAATTCGATATATTACGGTTTTTGTTTAGTAATAACATGTAAGGTTACCAGTTCCTAACATATGTACAGCACATTTGATATTACTTGTCAATGAAATCATTTTGTGCGTTTTACCGCAGTACCGTTGACTTGATCTTTCAACTTAAACAAGTCCAAGAGACGTGCTTTGAACAGAACTTGAATCTCTATGCTGTCTTCGTGGACCTGACAAAGGTTTTCTATACAATAAACAGAGCCGCACTATTGGCAGTACTGAAGAAGCCTGATTTACCTCAAAAGTTTACCAACCGCATCCGGCTCTTTCAGATGGCGAACTCGGAGAAATTCGCCATATCTCACGGTGTCAAACAGGGATGTGTACTCTCTCCTGTACTCTTCAACCTCTTCTTCACGCAGTTTCTGCTCCATGCCATCCGTGACCTTGACCGTGATATCTACATTAGATATTGCCTGGATGGATCAGACGTTTATCTCCGTCGCCTAAGTGCAAAACCCAAGACGCAAGAAAGGTTCATCACTGAAGCACTCTTCGCAGACGATTGTGACCTCATCGCTCGTGAAGAGACTCGCATACAACTACAAGGAATCGTGGACAGATTATCTGAAGCCGCAAACATTTATGGAATCATAATTAGACTGGGAAAGACAGAAGTCCTTTGACGAATGTGGACAGCACACTATCCAGAAATGGCTCACTGGACAAAGAGATCACTACAAGGATCCAAAAAGCCAGTCAAGCACTCGGACAACTCCAAACCAAGGTCTTGCAGTAACACAATATGTAAAGTAATCGAGCTGATATCCATTGAGACTGGGTTGTGTTTGGGGAAATAATAAAACAAATATGTGAGTGACAATGAAAATGTATTACACTCTCACCCTAATGAATAGGGAACACGAGAATAACATAAACACTAAGGTACATACTATGAAGATAAACGAAAAGGTAATTGGATTTGACTACTATATCAAACTCATGTAGTCGAATACTCGTTATAAACTTCATTTAGTCAGTCGTTACTGTTACACGATTTATGTAGTCAAAATCTCTACTGTCATTACAAAATTTATGTAGTCAAAGACTTAAGTTATTACAAAATTCATTCAGTCAAACACTACTGTTAAGCTCTACGTGAATATCACCACATGTGTATCTAGTGTTGACTCGACCAGCTACCCCGCACGCTCACACTACCCTCCAGACCTGTACCTACGACTGAACTGAACTGATGGTTTAACATCGTAATGGTGCACCATAGATTCTCATATTTACACGCTCATCCATCTATTCATACCCAGTGAGACAACTCTTTGACTCAAACTAAGTGATAATGGCACTTGCCCCGACAGCTTGATACATTTAGAGATTCTCTCTAGTGGCTGTCAAGATTACTACATTATATATATATATATATATATATATATATATATATATATATATATATATATATATATATATATAGTCGTACGCATTGATACATAACTTCTCGCGCGTACTGCGCAAGCAATCAAGGCTTCGCGCGATACAAAAAAAATTATATTTATAAAAATTATTATGGCACGCAAAACACGACACCTTAATAAGAGTAAAACGTATGGCGGTTGCACTAGACCCAATCCGGCATTTCTTAACACAAGAACATACGCCTGTCAACAAAGTATTTTCATTTCCTTTGTTTGACTGTGAAACGTGGTCTGTGTACCGTAGGTATATCAGGCAGTTGCAAAACTTCCACTAGTGGTTCCTGAAATCCATCATGCGGATCTAGTGGCATTACCTAATTCCCAACCAGGAAGTCATTGATAGAATCATCACAACAAGCATCGAAGCAAAACTAATTCGAACTAAACTGTAACCCCACCAGCTCCAGCGCAATGGCTCAGACACAAGTCAGTGGTAAGCCCTGACCAGAAAAGCCAGTTTCACCTTCGACGTTTACCGCCGCAAACGTCTTGCTGAAGCTCGTGAGCAACCCACAACCAGCGGTGTCATATGTCCATCCTGCAACCGCCTGTGTGCATCGGAATTTGTTCTCCGGAGCCATGTACGCGTCAAAATCAATGAGAATACATAAGTAGTTTTCCTCTGCTCGTGAGACTACCAAGTAAAGAAAGATGATGATCAACAAACTTGTTTTAATTTTGACAGCATAATTTTGCTATCATCTCGCTTGCAAGAAGATTGCAAAATTCGCATGTTTCTTTTTATTGGATAGCACGATTTATACGATGTAATATTGTATAGTTGTATTCTTTTAATCAAATGTTTCAGAGTGTGTGTCCTTGTTCATAAAGCACACCGATTTAAATAAACCTTTTCTTTAAAACAGCATCATAAGTATGTAAACAGATGGATTTCACAGGCGTGCAAATGGACCTTTTCCCCTGGTGGCACTTTACATCGTTCCGGCATTGCCATGAAAACGTATGTTTCCTCCTTGTTACTTTTTATATGGTTGTGGCAATGCCATTAAAACGTACATTTTCCACCGGAGGAATTTTAAATCGTTTTGGCAATGGCATAACAATCTCCATATACAGACAGACATGAGAGGAAGGTGTCCTTTGTCTGCCTCGACACATTGTACGTAATGATTAAATTCATTCTCCTGTTAGTTGTACTGCTCCCAATCATCAAATTCGTTTAATATTTCTTTGAGATATATAACATTGCTGATGTATCCTGCAAATGAAAGGACTCAGAGCTTACATATATATGGACGGAAGCGTACGGATATATGGACGGACAGCGTACGGATATATGGATGGACAGAATACGGATATATGGACGGACAGCGTACGGACATATGCACGGACCAAACGCAAACGTTATACATTATTATGTTCTGGTGGGCAAATCACATGTTAGCTTAATACGACAGTTGAAAATACTTCCAAGGAATGCATTTATGTAGCCTATCAATACGATATAGTATAATCTCTCTGTGTCTCTCTCTGTCTCTCTCTCTGTCTCTGTCTCTCTGTCTGTCTGTCTGTCTCTCTCTCTCTCTCTCTCTCTTCTCTCTCTCTCTCTCTCTCTCTCTCTCTCTCTCTCTCTCTCTCTCTCTCTATATATATATATATATATATATATATATATATATATATATATATATATATATAATAATAATACTAATTTATGAAACAAATGGCATTAATTGACGAGTGTTATTCATCTTTAAAACATTTGTTCCATAGCAAATTTACAAAAGGAAGCTAAAGCTACCACTGCCACATTGTTCTAGGATTCATCACTGATGTCCATCGTTACTGAAAAGCAATGACTGCGTTATTTTGGACTTATTTATCAACCATATTTTCGAAACACTTTGTGGTCGCAGACTAGCATATTTAGCATCACTTCAGTGTGTCATTTATATTTCTTCTTTCGGCTGAACAAACATTAACAATATTGATAAAGATAATATTATTAATGAAAGTTTTGATGTTTTCTTTCTTAAGCTGGATAATATAGTCATTGTAAAAATACGTGTATGACTGCATGAAGCGTTTAATCTATATGATAATTTTCATGGTTTGTAACACAAAATCTGTCCATTAATAAAGAATGAGTGTGGACACAATTATAACGTTACTTCACAACAAGAGATTGTGCATTGCCTGATTAGTTATAATACCATCGCAACACATCAGTTGTCTCCTTGTCATGTATTCTTTACTTTGCTACCCTGATTTTGTACGTGTGAGGTACGGCAATATAGTTGACATTGTTTGTATTTTGCCTTTGGTTTGCTTACTATAACCGTACATTGAACTGTATACTTATTTCCCACAGATAACCAGACATACTTCTAAGTGGTAAACTTAAAATTGAGATGAGTCTAGGATTAAACATGTCTATGATTGTTTGAATAGCAAAAATTTAGGTCTTCACATGGGCAAGACAAATTATATGTTCTCCTAAGAAACAAGCATGAAGCAAGCATGCTTACGTCAGGTGATCTCATACAACTCAACAAAGAGACAGAACGACGAGTTGAGCCCTATAACTGTATATGTATTGCTTTAGTGAATAACTTATTTGCAAACAACAATTGCTTAAAACATTTATTACATACTATTATTTCAGCCCATAATCAGAAATATTATTACAGCCTATACTCGAAAATCATATCATGTGTCCATAATCGGAAATCATTTTCCAACCAATAATCGGGAATCCTATCCCAGGCCATAATCTGAAATATTGTTATAGCTCATAATTGGAAATCCAATTCCAGCACATAATCGGAAATGCTATTCTAGTCCATAATCGAGAATCCTAGTATAGCCCATAATCGGAAAATCTAGTATTGCTCATAATCCGAAATCCTAGTATCGCCCATAATCGGAAATCTTAGTATAGCCCATAATCCGAAATCATATTATTGCCCATAATCGGAAATCCTAGTATTGCCCATAATCCGAATTCCTAGTATTGTCCATAATAGGAAATCCTAGTATAGCCAATAATCGGAAAACCTAGTATAACTCATAATTGGAAATCAAATTCCAGCACATAATCGGAAATCCTAGTATAGCCCATAATCGAAAATCCTAGTATAGACCATAATCGGAAATCCTGTTATTGTCCATAATCAAAAATCCTAGTATAGCCCATAATCGGAAATCTTAGTATAGCCCATAATCGTAAAACCTAGTATAACTCATAACTGGAAGTCGTATTCCAGCACATAATCGGAAATCCAATTCTAGCCCATAATCGAAAATCCTATTATAACCCTGACTCTGAAATCCTAGTATTGCCCATCATCGGAAATCCTAGTATAGCCCATAATTGTAAATCCTAGTATAGACCATCATCGGAAAACCTCGTATAAGTCATAAATGGAAATCCTATTGCAGCACATAATCGGAAATCCTAGTATAACCCATAATCGGAAATCCAATTATAGCCCATAATCGAAAATCCTATTATAACCCTGACTCTGAAATCCTAGTATTGCCCATAATCGCAATTCCTATTATAGCCCATAATCGGAAATCCTAGTATAGACCATAATCGGAAATTATATTTTTGCCAATACTCGGAAATCCTAGTATAGACCATAATCGGGAATCTTAGTATAGCCCGTAATCCAAACTCCTAGTATAGCCCATAAACGGCAATCCTATTCGAGTCCATAAATGGAAAACCTATTTTTGACCATCATCATAAATCCTAGTATAGCTCATAATCGGAAATCCTACTATAGCCCAAAATCGGAAATCCTGTTACAGCCCATTATCGGAAATCCTAGTATAGCCCATAATCGGACATGCAATTATAGCCCATAATCGGAAATCCTAGTATATTCCATAATCCTGAAATGCTGTAGGCATTAACATGCATATCTGTTTGTTAGACTTTAACATGCATATAATTTTATTAGACTTAAACATGCATATCATTTTGTTAGACGTCAACATGCATATCAGGTTGTTAGACTTTAACATGTATATCAGTTTGTTAGACTTTAACATGCATATCAGTTCACACTATTAATGTTCCCAAACAACTCAATTATCGAAGTACTTCAGGTGAATTTAGTTGATGCCGGTAAACATGGAATATCGTAATTGCCAAACTCTTAAGTTACCAATTTACCTTTCTCAGATCCTCTTGTAAGAATTTACAGAAATTCGTACAATTATTTGGGGGTTTAATACATGCAAATGATCTCCTACTAGATGTGCAATTTTATATCATAAATGACACTTACACAAATTTACTATAGTGTTGCAACAGGTACATACACTAGTCTACCGTCACTGCTAGATAATTATATCTGCCAATGGCATCAATTCCTTAAAATGTTGTAATAGATACTCCATTTTAACTTTTGGTTCCCGGTAACACTTGAAAGCAGAAGAAATAATCGCTGAAAAACAGGCAGGCTTCCGAAGTGAAAGAAGCACAACAGAACAAATATTCAATCTTAGGGTTCTGTGTGAAAAGTACTCACAACATCAACAAGACATCTATCATGTGTACCTAGATTTCAAAAAGGCTTTTGACAGAGTGTGGCATGAGTCATCGTGGGCCACAATGAAGAAGTATAGCATGGGTCAAACGTTGACCAACACCATCAAGCAGCTGTAAACCAAGGCTACCAGTGCAGTAATTGCTCAACGTTATGTGGGGGACTGGTTCAAGACTACAGTTGGAGTACGGCCAGGCTGTCTCTGTCACCCACACCTTCAACATCCTCTTAGAACGCATCATGAGCGAAGCCCTAGAAAACCACTGTGGGACAGTCAGATTTGAAGGAAGTACCATCACCAACATCCGCTTTCCAAACAACATTGATGGGCTGGCAGGCAATGAAGATGAGCTTGCCACCTTAGTGAAGAACATGTATTAAACATATTCCAGATCTAACATTGAGATAAGTGCCGCGAAGACAAAGCTGATAACAAATAGTGGCAACTAAACCTCAACCAACATTAAAGTCAGGAGACAGGAACAGGAAACAGTGGGCAAATTCAGATTAATTGGTTCCAAAATAACGGAAGAGGGATCAAGAACATAAATTTTGTCACGAGCAGCACAAACAACGGCAGCTATGTCAAAGCCGAGACCCATCTGAAGAGACAAGAATATCTGTCTGAAAACTAAAATCAGACTATCGAGAGCACTAGTCATATCAATATTTCGGTATTCATGTGAGGCCTGGACGCTGACAGCAGAAATTTCAACGTAGAATCCAGACACTTGAAATGAGATACTACCGAACCATCCTTGGCATCTATTACATGGACGACATCACAAATGAAGACTTGCGTAACACCTTCAGCCACAAAGTATGTCATTAAGAAGACCTCCTCACCACTGCCAAAAAGAGAAAGCTGAAATGGTATGGCCATGTCACTAGAGCCAACGGTCTATCCACAGCATTATTGTATGGTAGTGTCCAAGGTGGTAGCAGGAGAGGTAGATAGAGAAAACATTAAAGTGACAACTTCACATAAAGAACCAGGACATGTTTTTCGGGGTAACGGGAATCGGTACATGATCGAAACAAGTGGAGGGAAGTGGTCAGAGGGTCAGCAGCATAGTGCCTCAATGACCCCACTAGGTCAAGAGAAAGATGATGATGATGAAGACTTGAAACAACATTTATAAGCATGTTTTAATCTTTGAAGTCAAAACTGTAAGGCAAATATCTAAATGAGCACATCTTACAATATTTACTGGACCTTTATCTGGAAATAAAAAACCAACTGTATACAATGACATTAACATAAATGACCACTGATCCGCGTTCAAGTTGCGCTCCTCATCAGTACTCAAGAGACCGCTTGAGGTTGTTGAAGCATATTATCCAACCTGCAAACCGAATTCAACAATGGATCGCGATTATGGGCGACTACCAAGAATGTCCCTGACGTAGCAATGTCCAATGACGTTCAAGCCATATGAGCGGCCTTTGCAACGTAACGTCGAGGGTCTATAAGCAGCCACACTAACCATCATTAGAGCTATAGCAAACCGGCATAATGTGGACGTAATCTGTCTGGAGGAGAGGCTTCTGATAATCGGTTTGTATCAGATTGCCGCTTCAAGCTATGTGATTGCTAAGTTGCATTTTGACCTTGTCTGTCCACATATGTCCTTAAATATGTTTGACGATAGGTAACACGCCATTAATTTGATCGTTCGTTCAGTGAAATTTTTGCTATAGAAGTACCTAATATTATATAGATAACAATATTACGCAATATAAAAGCATGTATCTCGACAGACTTATTATGAGAGGGTAGGGGGTCCTGACGTTTGGGAAGCTGCGTATCGCCATAATCCATGCGAAGGTTTGTACCATGAGCATGCCGCTCTGGACTCACTCTTGAGTGAGGTAACAACAAAGAATCTGTCAGTCTACGGGTTATTAATCCAACCTTACTTGTGTTAGGAAGGGATACACGGGTCAGCTTCTCCATTGGTAGGGATCATTGTGACCCCTTGGCGGACTACAGCCCACCTTGAGTCGATCAGTAAGGTGTTGGCCGGTCAACGTCAGCCTGCTCTAGATGGTACATCGATATCAGTGTATTGCTCAGCATGACATACAGACGGAAAATAGGCACAAGACCGAAGAATCAAGAAACCAACATAAAAGACTTCAGCTCTTCGATTCGCAAGCTTGAACTCTTGTTCTATGTGGACATGCATCTCTAATGCAACAAGGGAGGTCGATGACTCCAGGAAGACGGCAATCGTCGACAGAGAGCTCGCCAGACTAAAATTCATCATAGCTGCCATCCACGAAACCAGACTCGTCTCCAGCGTTTCTCTCAGAGAGAAAGAATACTTCATATGGAAGGCCTTGGCCAACCTGTTGAATCCGTAATCGCCAGAAGCTGATCCAATTCTTGTATGTATGTTTCAAATGAAGATTGATCCACAAACTGTACTGTAACACGATAATCGGGACGGATATTTCGGATTGATAACAGAACACGTTTTATGATACAGATATAAAATTAATGGTTTAATGTGGTGATATATATATATATATATATATATATATATATATATATATATATATATATATATATATATATATATATATATATATATATATATATATACATATATATATATATATATATACATATATATATATATATATATATATATATATACATATATATATATATATATATATATATATATATATATATATATATATATATATATATATATATATATATATAAATTGGATTCATTGGGATATTTTATGAGCTTCAGTCCGTAATAGTAGAATTCAAGTAGATTTTTTCTAATATGGTAAAATATTTAACTATATTTTACTGGTGCTCACACTGACAAATCTCTGGATTTATATCATGATAGAGTAAGTTCATATTATTCTGTTGTTTTCTAAGAAATTCTATTTCAGGAAAATAACTTATTTGATGAATTTTATAAAAACGTCATCGATTTTTATTTTTCTTGCTTAGCTCAAGACCTTAGACTCAAAACAGAAAATTGGGGATTTTATCTAAAGGAAATGAATTTCTCTAGAAATATTCTAGGAACCTTTATATTGTTTTTGAAATTTAAGTTTGCAGATTGTATTACCCACATGTATATTAGTTTCACATATTTGAGAAACATCTAATAAATCCCGTAAGTTCAAACATATCATTTTAAAGTGGATAATTTTATTTTAATCATAGCCAGGAAAAATTAGAGTTCTTGAAAAAAGATAAATTGCTCAAGTCTGACAGTGTACATTATTATTATTTTGTGAAAGCAAGAAATAAAAAGTAATTAGTAAAATGTCTGGTTGAATAGAATTTGGGGATAATATTATAATGGGTTAGATTAGTAAGTCTGTATCTCGAAAATGAAAGCTAACGTCGTCCATTTGATGTACTCTTATACACAAGTGTTCCACTGAGTCTTTCTGTATTTGAATTTGATTTTTTTAAGTATCAGTACATTTTCTCACGACACAGCAGCTAGTCACGTCTTTGCACTTTCTGTATCTGAATTTCGTTATTTTAAGTATCAGCACATTTTCTAACGACACAGCACCTAGTCAGGTCTTTGCACTTTCTGTATCTGAATTTCTTTATTTTAAGTATCAGCACATTTTCTCACGACACAGCATCTAGTCAGGTCTTTGCACTTTCTGTAAAGCTATTGGATTGTTCTTCAGATGCCCTCTAACAATGACAACATACCCATGATCTGGGCGTCTATCAGCGACTGAACTTTCTCGTTGTAAATATCAGCACATATAAAACGATTAATTGAGAAAACAATTTCCCACTCAACACGTGGTCCTTGCATTTGCCGTGCATCAAATCGGTGCGTACGGAGGAATCCTGAAGATGTGCTTTTCTGCGTCCCAGTTAATAAAAACTTTGCGTCCAAATACGACTGATTAGGCGCTTTCGATGTCACTGGTCTGAAATGATAGAAATATTAGTTGAAGGCTTCAATAATTGCGTTCATAGTGCTGTCTAGAGCCATTTTATTGAACCAAAGATTGAAACTTAAATATTGATCTTATAGCAGACGACTATCCCTTGGCTCACAAAGTTTACTTGTTCAATATCTTAACACCTTGGTGAAAGAAAGTCTCCGTTTCATATGAACATATATCTCGGATGATCAAATAGTTCTAACACGTTTAGTAACCAAATATCTGATAAGACGGAACAAAAACCCTTTTATATTCCAACATCCATATACGAAGTAATATGGACAAGGTTTTTTTTTGCATACCAGGGCCAGCAACGTGGAATAAATTGCCAACTGAACCTAGACCCAAAAATACGGTGATGCCTTATGCAAAAACAAACTTAAAGACCTAATAATGTTTCGTACCATAAATATTATCAGCATGTTTTATGCTTTTTTAAAATTTCATTGTGGTTTCTTTAAATGTTTTGTTGTTAATGATATTATTATGTTATATGTGTTTACTAATAAATGTTGTAAAGTACATGGCGCTTCTAAATATTATGTCCTACACAAAGTCCTCATTATTTGTGTGTATATATATGATATATAAATATAATATTATAATAAATGTCATCTCTACTTTTCAAATGACTTTCTTCATCATCACAGTACTTTTCAAATGACTTGCATTTTCATGGAAGTGTCATCACTACTTTTGAAATGACCTTCATTGTTATGGAAGTGTCATCACTTTTTATCAAATGACCTTCATTGTCATGGAAGTGTCATCACAGTAATTTTCAAATGACCTTGATTTTCATGGAAGTGTCATCACTACTTTTCAAATGACCTTCATTTTCATGGCAGTGTCATCACAGTAATTTTCAAATGACCTTGATTTTCATGGAAGTGTCATCACTACTTTTCAAATGACCTTCATTTTCATGGAAGTGTCATCACTTTTTTTCAAATGACCTTCATTTTCATGGAAGTGTATTCACAGTACTTTTCAAATGACCTTCATTGTCATGGAAGTGTCATCACAGTACTTTTCAAATGACCTTCATTGTCATGGAAGTGTCATCACTACTTTTGAAATGACCTTCATTTTCATGGAAGTGCCATGACAGTGCTTATGAAAGGCAGCATTAAACTCTCCAATACAATACTAGCTCAAGTCCATTGCAAAATTGTTTCTTATATTCCTGCGTACAACTGTGTTTCTGTTCTGGAAAACATGCGTTAGTGCATTAGACTTCTGATTGTTTCTCATGTAGATGCCACTCACACATTGGATTTCTTCTTTAGAATATCACATTCTAAAGTTAATTTGTGTTATTTGTACCAAGCGGCATAAACTTTCTCCAGAACAGACATAACAATTATGAGTGTTTTGAAAAGGTATTTTTTTCATTGGGTTAAAATGTTATGAATCATGGGAAGAGACTGGCCTCTCATAATAAATGACATTTTTATTATTTGGTTAAAAATGTTATTTGTGCACATATTGTATCTGCTTCATTCTTTAAAATGAAATTGTATCTCTTAATCATTGTTTTACTTCCACATTACTTTCCTCTGTGGTATTTGTCTTAACTTAAAGAATCCAAAATGATTTCATAATATTCTTCAGAACATTGAATATAAATTAATATGCTACACTCGTTTAAATGACATTTTACCACTTAATCATTGTTCTATATTTTGGTGTCCTTTGATCAGTTACCTCCTCTAGTCCATTCTTCTATTTCTACATTACTTTCATCCGTTGTATATGCTATGTCTTAAGAAATCAAAATTGATTGATAATATTCTTCATAACATTGAATAATGATTTTTGTTTATTTCCTTTGTGTGTTTGGTATCACTGTAGTGTAGATAAGTCTCTAAATGGTTTGCATTTAGTTGCCATAGAAACTTGTAATGCATCAAAATAACTTATTTCTCAAAATTGCTTTTATCCTCTGTGTCATTTAACAACCTTTGGCTTTTATTTTACTTTTGGCATTTGGGAAACAGCTATTGTTGTTATTGATGCTGTAGGGGTTAAATGCAATTTGCAGCACAAGATAGGGTATACATGGCTGCCAGTATAAATAATGGAGGAATATCATATAGAAAAAATATTGAAACACACGGGGTGCTACACACAATAAGCTACTGACAAGATTTCTCACATACCCACATTGTCCTTGGAGAACATAATAAAATTATAAATTATACTTTAGGATTCAAAGTATATTAACATAATACATGTTAAGTGCTATGTGTGCTACTATCTACACTGTTTATAATGTATTAACTGCGTCAATGAAATCAAGTATCAGTTTACTGTCTGGCCAGACTCACCTCTGGTCTCATGCTTATTCCTCTACATTTTTCGGTTTCTCGTTTGACAAATTAAATGAACCTGTTTTTGTCACAAACCATTCTTAATATATGACTCAAGAAAACAAACTCTCCAATTAAGAAAAAGTTAACTAACCAAAATATGACCATATTACAAAAACTAATGAGTAAGATATGTATGATGATAAAACAGAATATCAAGTGTTAGGTAAATTAAATCACAGAAATATAATCAAAATCAACTTGGAACAAGAGCTTTCAGTGGGTAGGTAAATTATATCACATAAATATAATCAAAATCAACTTGGAACAAGAGATTTCAATGAGTAGGTAAATTAAATGACATAAATATAATCAAAATCAACATGGAACAAGAGCTTTCAGTGGGTAGGTAAATTCCATCACAGGAATATAATCTAAATCAACTTGGAACACGAGATTTCAAAGGGTAGGTAAATTGAATAACAAATATAATCAAAATCAACTTGCAACATAAGGTTTTAGTGCATAGGTAAATTAAATAACATAAATATACTCGAAATCAACTTGGGACAGGAGATTTCAGTGAGTGGGCAGATACATTCAATCACATAAATATAATCAAAATAAACTTGGAAGAAGAGTTTCAGTGGGTAGGTAAATTCAATCACATACATCTAACCAAAGTCAACTTCGAACAAGAGCTTTCAGTGCGTAGTGGAAAGTAAAGATTTTTGCCACATTGTCTATTAGGCCTAATAAAATAAGAGTTTCTGGTTTCACCTCTATCTACGTTAGTGCAAGTCTTGCATTTGATGAATGTGGGTATATTTGAAAGCTTTCGCCTTGAAACAATTTCATTGCTTTTGTCATACGTGCATACAACATTACCTAGAATGGATAATTTGTTTTAGTTTAGTGACTGAGCTAATGTGCATCTAATATCAGATTGCATGCAGCAAGGCACACTTAAAACACGATTTCCTGTAGAGTTGAGGCAAGTTTCTGTTCTAATCGACACATTGGTCTTTCGGGAATTTGTCAAGGAGTGTATGATCTCCATTTCCTTATACACCTATACGTGCAGGTGTTATATTTTATTTGAAAATATGTGAAGCATATTCAGTTTTAATGACGTAGTGTTAAATGTTGCCTTTATTAACTTTTCAACTGTTACAAGTTGCTATTAAGAGTTTAATAGTATGACTTTATAAATTTTAATTCTGTACCTGTCATTATAACCAGATTGCTTTTTTTAGCTGTGTGTGCAGGTGTATCAGGCTGTCAGTCTGTCTATCTGGTTGTCTGTCTGTATGGAGATGGAAGCATATGTGACCATCAAGACCACACAAATGATGGAAACATAGACATATAAACTTGTGTGCATGGTGGATCCTTGAAAGGTGCTTGTGTCCAACACAAGTGTGGGCTAAACCAAGAATACAGACGTGAGGTTTGACAATGAACAGGTGAAGCAAGCCAAAATGTTCGTTTACAAGTATTTCATTGAGTCATGTGGTTATGAACTGTATGTGCTATAAAAATAACAATACGAGTAATCTTCGATACAATCGTTAGTTCTATTATAATTTATCATGTTTGTTTCAATTGAGTACATGGAACATATGTTGTGTTTCAATCTTGTACATTTGAGATACATCTATTTGCTTGTGATTATTTTAATCTTAATCACATCATGGTTTTATAGTATATATATTTTTAAATATATGAATCACATTCACCCACCCCCATTTTTTAACGATTGAATGAATTATTTTCTGTATGTCATCAGGTTTCACAAGTCACAAATGTTTCAGTGAAGTATTCTTGTTGTTGTTTTTGTAGTGTTTAATGCCATTTTTTCAGCACACGATGGGCTATACATGGCGGCCAGTATTACTCATGGAAGAAAACCCCGGGAGAAAACCACTGACCCAGGAGAAGCTTCTGGCAAACTTTCTCACATACCACACATTGGCCGAATCTGAGACTCGAACCCTCACAGAGATGAAATGGCAGTGATCCGTAACAGAGCACTTTAGACCACTCGGCCATTCGATTCGAAGCCCCTTAGACGTGAGATGACTGTGATCAGTAGTGGAGTGCACTTTATAGGACTCTGCCAATCTGTGTCAAGAAGAAGTAATTGAATTAGTCGTATGTTTAGCGCTTCAAAGAATAACACTGTATATGTTGTGGAGAATATTGTAACAGAATTGTTACCGAGTGGATGGTGGACTAAATGAACAACACAAACACAAGTGTGAAAGATAATGTAAATTTATGAAATAAATTATTAATGAAAAATAATAGTGTATCAACACAATAACTCATGCGTTCAACCCACAATTACAACCATTCACAATACATGAATAAATGAAATATTAATACAAAATAAAACAGATGCAAAGGAATCTATTGGACTATACACAGATCCAAAGAACCTTTACAAAAAGTTATATTAACGCAAGTATAAATCACGATAATAAACACAAACGATAAAATATACTATCGCACGTATGGATTGCGACAACTAGCACGAACATATACAGGTATTCAATCAAGTTGCTAGCTTTTATTGAGAATCATGCAATGCCTTGAAATACTATTGTGTTCTGAAATAACCATGTAAATACAACTATGTATTCAATTGTACACAATTGTAACAAACATATGTGTCTCGACCCTGTATAACCGTACGATTCACCCCCAGTTGAATCGGCGCCCAGTTTCCCCGAAGACCTAGGGTTTGACCAATACTTTTATCGGCCGTTTGCCCTTCACGGATCCACCACAGTTATACGTACAGACAGCATACAACATCTACTAGAACCAACGTTCCTCAATACCCTAGATGTCGCCCCGGATGTTTATAACTATAGACAGCTCCGACACTCGGACTTCTAGCTTTCCGGATATTTACACGTCACGACAGATGTAGACGAACAGACAGTTAGACAGACAGACAGTCGGATACTTCAATTCGATTGCACAAAAAATCAGCAACAATTTCAGCTATGATAACAGATGTTATCAGAGATGTTCCACATTAAATCAGCTATAATTCAGAGATGTTCTCAGTGATGTTATCAGATTTTATCAACCGACGTTATCAGATGTTAACAACCGACGTCATCAGCTACAATAAAGAAACCAGACTAAAAACAGTTGTCTCAAAAAATAATCTAAACCTTAGATCACGCTATTGCATTTAAAGCCTAATAGTGACTAGTGATTGCAAATATTCCACGTTTAAAATCTGCATTGCAATAAAGGCATCATTATATGAAATGATCAACTGAATAAAATTCACAATAAAACGAAATATAAATTTAACACTCACCCCTTTAGCTGGAGATTGAAAGACGAGCTTATCTATCCTATGATTAGATACTTTTGGTCCCGTAATATTTATCAGAAATATTCTGTCTTAACTCTCAAATAGGAGAGCAGAAATCACGGCAAGATTACCATGCACCTCGTGATTCTTGGTGTTCCCTGACAGGCACATGCAAATCGTTACACGCCACTTACCTTGGAGAAAAACCACTTATTCACCCCAGGTAATGCATGTACGACGAAACAAAGAAAATGGTGAAATTAGTTTGTAAATCAAAAAGAAAATAAATTTTTAATTTTCGCCTAATTCTGTGACAAATATACTTATATTTATGAATACATTTCATAAACGTTCATCTTTCATCACACTGGGTTGTCATTTAATCCAGGCATCCATTCAGGTCAATTCCTGTTACAATCTCGTACGTGGTACAAATGACACTCAAGTCTTTTAGAATGTTTTTCTGTCTGCACATCACAGTGAATAAACATTTATGTTGATATAATATTGATGCAATATGGATATAATATTGCACTCTTGAGAAGAGCATTTCTAAACCTCAAAGATTTTGAAACATATTTTTAAAATGATAACATCTGACAACTAATGAAATCATTACATCTACATAGCTTAGTATTTTGAATGTAATCTTTTATTTTTTAACAATATTCACTATTTTCGACACACAAATAAGAAAAAGCCATCAAAACACCGCAAAAATAGTTATCTCCCTTATCAACACAATAAATATCTTGTGTTTCTCCATAGTTGACATTATACCTGTCTTGTATTTCCCCCAGGTATACACAATTCGTGTCTTAGATTTATTTAGTCTACACTATAATTTTCTAGTGTTTTTCCAGTCAATAATATAATTGTATTGTTTCTCCATATTTAACACTATAATTGTATTGTATTTTTCCATAGTCAACATAAAGTTATATTGCTTCTCCATATTTAACACTGTCATTGTATTATTTCTCCATATTAAACAATATAATTGTATTGAATTTCTCCATAGTCAACATATAATTAATTGTATTGTATTTCTCCAGTCAACCTGTAATTGTAGTGTATTTCTCCATATTTAACACTACAATTGTATTGTATTTTTCCATAGGCTACACTTGAATTGTATTGCACATCTCCAATATAAATTCGTTTTTGACACTGGACATGGGAATGCGCATTCTCTGGCGATGTCTGGGATCCAAACAAGCTATCTTTTTCTACATGGAAGGAATCTCTGATGGTTCAAACCTGAAAATAAAATTATACAGCATTAACACATTGTATGGGATGCATCCATTTAGTATAACAACAACAAACTGCCTGTTGCATATCACTTAGGCACAACAACTTAGCTAAAGTACCCTTTGCCAATCTGTATTAAAATAATACCTATAACATTATATGATACAAGGACAGATTGATCATTTGTTATCCGGCTTTCCAACCAAAACTTTAATAAACGTTTCAGCAGCACTTGAAGCTATAACTAAGTTCCTCATATATAAACAAATATCACATATACTTTCAATTATTGCATCTGTACCACAGAGCCATTTCTAAGACCATCCAATTCACAGACATCCAATAAATGTAGATAACATAAATACGGATGAATAATCTATTATGCACTCAATTTGCATGCCAGGGAGTATATTTGAAAACAAATCTGGTGATACTATACTGTCTCACATTAATAATTGCCATGAATATCCTACTAAATGTTTATATAAAAATGCAAACATTAACATCGAGTACGAAGACGCACACAATGTAAGCTTAACAAAACAGTGAAAAGCATTAAGGATCAATCCATCCTTTGTCCCATTTCCCTATCTAAATGTCATGAGAAATCATTTTCATGTCATATAATTATATTGTTTGTACACTGTACTTACGTTTTGCTCATACTTCATTATTTTCTCATGCAGTTAGCAGGCTTCATAGACGGAGATCACCTGTCTCCTTTGCATCTCTAACTCTTGGCTGAATGCCTGACCAACAATTACATCAATGTCACGAAGCACTGAATCAATCTTTTTCCAGTAGTTGATAAATTCTTGTTGGCTAATCTGTCCATCCACGGAGTGACCACATATCTCATTCCTATATAAATGAATTCGCTCCACATTAGCTCCAAGAGATTTGTCCCTTGGCCTATCTTGTGGAGCAACTCCCCAAGCCGTTTTGATGGAGGTTTAACGCTACTAATATTTCTTATCAGAGTGTACAACAAAGAAATATCAAACTTATCAATCAAAGCCGCATACTGACGCTTGGGATCCGGAAAGATAATTTTACACTGATCCTTGTTCAGAAGAGCCTTTTGCCTTTTGCTGGATCTGTTCTTGCTCCCGCTGATTAGTTTAGTTTTGTTGGCTAGAATTGCCTGGAATATGTTTGTATGTGGCGCTGGATGATTGGCTAGTAAAATGGTTCTCATGGCGTTTCCACAAATGGCTACTATTGCGACACAAAGGCGAGCATGATTCATGTGCTCTCGTGTTATTGGTGCATCAGGATCATGTACCTAAAAAAATTAAGGTCAGCATAAACCACAAGACAGATCACAGTGGTACTTGCATATAATATTGCCTTTACTGACGGATCAGAAAATCAAATGCGTATAAGATTAAATGAGAAATACACTTGTATTTAATGTAAGCATATGAGTAAACATCCTTTTCAATACACCTTTCAGCCCATTCCCCATTTGCAGGTCGATGGGTGATTATATAAATAGATGGGAATAATACCAAGAACATAATATGATACAATGACAGAATGCTCATGTTATCTAGTTTTTGAAACCAAAACTTGTATTGTGCAGACTTGGGAAAATGAAAACAGATATAGTGTCAACTAAAGAGAGACAACATATTTATTGTGTTGACTATGAACAATGAGAATGAGAATTAATACACCACTTTGATACTAGTGGTCTAATATATATATACTATCATAATTTGTACCATTTTTTTTTATAATTTTTAACATTGTTCTTGTAATTTGAAACATGCAATAATACTCATAAGTATTGGAGAACATATCCAAATTGAAAATGTAAATTGGACCAATACATTACAGATGGATCTCATCCTGAACTTATATTCCGCATTCTAAGTTTGATCAAAGATTTTGGACAATTTTTCATTGGAAAACCTTTTTAGATGTTTCTTAATTAAATTAGGCAAAACAGATATTCACGACTTAACTAAAACACTGCTATTTAATCCAGGCTACTGTACATTAAGCTCAAAATTTATAAAAGAATATATTAAAGAAATCACATGTTATTTTAATAAAATATGCAATGCTACTGTGTGAATTGTCCCCAAGTTTTACTATATTCAAGAAACACTTTCAAACATTCCCAGTGGAAGTCAAATGACTTGACGTGATTCTAATATTTCAGTACATTACAGAATACATTTTTCAATAATAATAGTTTTTGTACACATTTTATTTTTTTAATACCATACAGTTACTATAGACTCTTGTATTTGATTCCATCCATCAACCATCATCAAACTGTATCCAAATGAGCTATTGACACATACCAATGTCATATCATGTTACATGATTTCTTGCAAATTACCAAATATAGTATTGCTTTCTCCACTGATAACGTTTCTTATATTATAGTGTTATCGGTTGGGGAGGAGTAATCTCACCTTTGACCTTGGCAATTTTATGCTTAAGCATATTTAAAAAAATAACAGTACCCTCACAAAATGACAATACTAGTATTTCCCTCCATTCAGTAATACAGAAAACAATTTACCTCATCAACAAACCACATCTCAAAATGTGGTGAGAAACAGGTACCAATATGTCCAGGCATATCTTGAGATTCGATTGTCTGTACACATAGTTGATATTTTAAGTTCGGGTCCTGATGTGAGAGATTCAGAGTAATGAACTTTCTAACTCTGGTGCACATATTTGCATTGACGTGATCAATACCCATTCTTGTAATTCTTGCAAAAACAGCATGGTTCTCGCAGTGCAAAACTAATCTATGGACAGGATCAAGGTCAAAAACAGTGCAATTTCGGAAAATTAGACTTTCGGATATGTTCTTCTTCTTGGCAACCGGCCATCGAGCTAAACAGGCTGCAATAAGCTTTTGAAAGATTTCAAGCAGCACAGACGTTCCTTTAATGACCCAGCACAGGACGGATGTGCTAACCATACGGGCATCTGTTTCGGGAGCGATAACTTCTCTTGGAGATTCTTTATGAAGCATACAGGGGGTAAAAAAGTAGTTATCCTCCTACAATTATATATATATATATATATATATATATATATATATATATATATATATATATATATATTAACTACAGTAGCTATATTTTCAAACAATTTAACTGTCATACACCAGAAAATGTAAGCCACACAAGTGTACTGTTATAGCTATACTGTTCTAAAATGATTTAATTTTTGAAAAAGTATACTTTACTAAATTGAAAATAGATAACTTAGTCGGTGTGCACATCCAGTCCAGTCAGATGATACAGATTGATTTACTTAGGCCTCAAGCATGTATCAAATGATAAGAAAGGTTAGCTTATCAACTAATTTTATTTGCTCTGAATCGGGAAACGAGTTAAATAATAATGACGGCTAGTGGCTTACACTATCCAGTTTTATTTTCTATAGCAATGAAATGTGAGGAAGGATTATAGACGTTTAGAAGTCCTTAATAACTTCTGTTTTTATTGTTTAATTAAAGCTTAGACAATACACATTTTGTTGTAAAGGTTTATTCATTAGATACACATTGCCACATTTTCAAGGACATATACTATATAGACTGATTAATATAATGTATATATTGCTGTGCTATCAGTATTTCAGTAATTTAGTTTAACCCTAAGCCAAGAATTAATCAGCATGGTAAGCTAATTTTAAGCCATAAAATAATCAGCATGATGAGTTAACTCTAAGCAAAGAAATAATCAGCATGGTAAGCTAATTCTAAGCCAAGAAATAGCATGGTAATCTAACTCTAAGTCAAGATGTAATAAGCATTGAGAGCTAACTCTCAGCCAAGAAATAATCAGCAGCATGAGCAAACTCTAAGCCAAGAAATAATCAGCACAGTGAGCTAATTCTAAGCCAAGGAATATAATCAGCAAAGTGAGCTAATTATAAGCCAAGAAATATTTCTAAGCACAAAATATAATACAAAAATTATATATATCTATCTTTCTCACCCAAGCGACAGAGAAATCTAGCTGTTTTGCTAACCTTACTTTTTTTGTCTCAGTCTAGTCATCTCAGACCAATCGTCTCAGTCATGGTGTCGACGCGCTGAGAACTACTTTTAACCACAAAAAACCTTCTTGTCTTCTGCTGCGCCATAGTTGTTCTCAAATAAAACAACAACAACAGCAACAACAACTACAAATAATATATAACCAAAACATAGTTACTTAAGGTCAATCTGTCTTAAAAACACACCAAAACAAAAACATTTTGTTAGAGACACGCATATTATTTCAAGGTTTTGATATTAGGTTAGTTCGTTCCAACTGGCATGGTCAAGTTTAACCTATATGCAGGACTAGCTCAGTACATTTTCAGATCATTAAATGTAGCTAAAGCAACTGAATTAGTTGTAAATACCTCGCGTGAAACATTGTATTTACTGTTAGCTACATTTAATGAAGCTGACCTGAAAATTTACTGTGCTACTGATAGGATAAAATTCTCAGTGGTGTTTGAAATGAACAATGTCAGAAAACTCTGATCCATGCACATAAGATTATATACCTATACAGTTCAAAGCATCACAACTCTCTAAACAACAACATAAAACTTAGCAACAGCCAGAAATGTATTATGTTAAACATGCTTTATTATAATTTTGTTAAGCATCTCCGTTGTACTCCAGCTGAATGTACCTGCAATATTTATTGACAAATAATACACTTACCAGCCAAAAGGAATCATTCAGCCCTCAACACACTAATCCATAAGCAAATTTCACTGCATCACTTGTCATATTTCCAAGACAGAAATATAAATTTTCAAAGAATACGGGAGCGTGGGGTACTCAAAATTTGAAATGATGAAAGGAAACAGTTTCTTTCTAATACATTTTAACTATTTATTGTTAATTGCATATAAGATCCAGATATTAAATGTGATAATACCTCATTACTATGCGGAGTTTTATGTTGTTATTTTTCTTTGCTCACGTTATGAACTGTATAATTTGGACGCAACGGTCACACTACAGCCCTCATTAGCTTATTTCTATTCATGCGCCACATGTAAACATTGCGAGGTGCGCACGTTTAAAGAGTTTTTTAGTTTAAAGGATAATATTGCGTGAGAAAAATAATCTACGTTGGGGTGTGGACCGAGACAATGAAATCCCAGGCGTTGGGTTACATTATATGTCTCCCCACTCGAACAAGCCTCGTGGGGAGACAAATAATATAACCCCTAGGCTGGGATTTCATTGTCTCGGTCCAAACCCCAACATAGATTCAATATATCGTATATATGTATACACACCAATTTGGATTATATTCCAAAAAGAATGATATAATTTCTCTTTTTGATTATAAATTGTAATGATTCAAGTTATATATGTGAGTATTAATGTTTGGAAAGCAATATAAATATCTATAGTGTAATTTCTATTTAAATATGTTGACAAAAGCCTGTTAAAGATGATTTAAAAACAGTGTCCTCCGAACTAATTATTCTATATTTTTTTGCTTCACGATATCTGTATCCCGTTTACATATGATTTAGGATGGCATGAAAACTGTTTAACATATTGATGACTATTTGGGTTCTTAACATGAACCAAGGTAGTTATGTCATTATTTTAATTTTTTATAATGTCAATATCCAAAACGTACGCTGTATATATCTACATGTGTCCGTTTCAACGTAAATTATTTGTTACAGTGTCGGTAAACTAAGTTGTTAATATGACCTCAGAAATCATCTTGTTTATGTCACAATATTTATATTTAATGACGTTTTAATTTATTGTCATGAAGCAATAAAGCAAAACTTGGCACACATTGTACATGTTGGTGTTTGTTATATATACACACACGCACTTACACACTTACACACACAACCACACACACATATATATATATATGCCATCCAATAAACTGAATGAATTGCAGAATCCTTCCTTAATGAGCTAAATTAAATGAAGCACAGATGCCGTAATAATGATGTCAACTCAATTAATTAGAGAGCGGATTCCTTATTCATGATATTACAGAAATCAAGAACAGTTTAATTATGCATGATAGTAATTGAATGAAGGACATTTTCCTTGTGCATGATATAAAATGAATGAAGGACAGATATCTTAAGCATGGTATTAAATGAATGAAGGACAGATTACTTAAGCATGATGTTAAACTAATGAAAGATATATTCCTTATGCACGATATTAAATGATTGATGGATAGTTTCCTTATGCATGATATTAAATGAATGAAGTACAGATTCCTTATGCATGATATTACATGAATGATGGACAGTTTCCGTATGCATTGATATTAAATTAATGAACGGCAGATATATTAAGCATGATATTAAATGAATGAAGGACAGATTCCTTAAGCATGATGTTAAACTAATGAAAGACATATTCCTTATGCACGATATTAAATGAATGAAAGACAGATTCCATATTCATGATATTAAAATAATGAAAGACAGGCGCCTTCAGCATGATAAAAATAAATGAAAAACAGATTCCTTAAGCATGATATTAAATGAATGAAAGACAGGTTCCTTTTTCATGGTATTAAATGAAAGACAGATTCCTTATGCATGACATTAAATAAATGAAGGACATATTAATTAAGCCCTATATTAAATGAATGAAGGACACATTCCTTAAGCATGATAATAAATAAATGAAGGGCAGTCTCCTTATGCATGATATTAAATAAATGAAGGACAGATTCCTTAAACAGGATACTTAATGAATGAAAGACTGATTCTTAAGCATGATATTAAATGAATGAATGACAGATTCCTTAAGCATGATATTTAATAAATGAAAGATAAATTCCTTATGTATGATGTTATTGTTGCTGGGTTTAATGCCATTTTTCAGCACACGATAGGCCATACATGGCGGGAGGAGTAACCCGAAGAAAAAAAAACGGAAAAAAAGACCGAACAGCGAGAAGCTAGTGGCAACCTTTCTCACATAACTCCATGAGCCGAATCATAGTCTCGAACCCACGCAGACAGAGGTGAGATGGCAGTGATCCGTAACGGAGAGTGCTTTGGACCACTCGGCCACTCGGGGACTCTCCTCATGCATGATATAAAACAAATGAGGGA
This sequence comes from Unio delphinus, assembly GCA_029339505.1. NCBI lineage: Eukaryota > Metazoa > Mollusca > Bivalvia > Unionida > Unionidae > Unio > Unio delphinus. Next base: position 146,397 of record JAQISU010000209.1, on the reverse strand, counting down.
CAGATTCTTTATGCATAATATTAAACGAATGAATGACAGATTCATTATGCAAGATATGAAATGAATGAGGGACATAATCCTTATGCATGATATAAAATGTTGTTGTTGTTGTTGTTGTAGAGTATAACACTATGTTTCAGCATACGATAGGCTATACATGGCAGCCAGTATTATTGGTGGAGGAAGAACCCGGGTAACCCCACGACAAGAACGACCGATCCACGAGAAACTACTGTCAAACTTTCTCACATAACTACATTAGCCGAATCTTAGACTCGAACCCACGCTGACATAGGTGAGATGACAAGAAAATGCTTTAAACCACTCAGCCACTCGGGGCCCCTCCTTATGTATGATATTTAACATGTGAGGGACAGCTTCCTTATGCATGATATTAAATTAATGAAGGACAGATTCTTTATCAATGATATTAAACAAATGAAGAATATATTCCTTATGCATGATATAAAATGTTGTTGTTGTAGGGTTTAACGCAATTTTGTAACACACGATAGGCTTTACATGGCAGCCAGTATTATTGGTGGAGAAAGAACCCGGAAAAACCACCGGAATGATCCACCGACCAACGAGAAGCTACTTTCAAGTTTTCTCAAATAACTACATGAGCCAAATCTTACGATTCAATCCCTCGCAGACAGAGGTGAGATGTCAGTGATTCATATTGGAGAGTGCTTTGGACCACTCGGCCACTCAGGGCCCCTCTTTATGCATGATATTAAACAAATGAGGGACAGATTCCTTATACACAATATTAAATGAATGAAGGACTGATTCCTTATGCATGATATAACATGAATGAAAAAAAAAAGATTCCTTATGCATGATATTAAACAAAGGACAGATTCCATATGCATGATATTTAATGAATGAAGGACACACAACTCATGCATGATATTTAATGAATGAAGGACAGATTCCTTATGAGTAAAGGAATGAAGGACAGATCCCTTAAGCGTGATATTAAATGAATGAAGGACATATTTCTTATGAATGATATAAAGTGAATGAAGGACAGATGATAGTAAATATTATTCAGTATATTTTATTTTGGTAAATGATACTTTTGTTACAAGAGATCTTACTTGATTTTATTAGATAGGTATAGAAAATGAAGACTTCCATGATGACACGACAATGATTAATCCATGCTTTCAGATTAAATATAATCTTGGCAGTAAATCTTATTGCAAAATGCCACAGTCTTTAAATTATCTTAAAATTATAATTTTTAATTACTTGTACTATTAATTGTTTGCATGTATGTTAGTGTTCCACTGTTTTTAAAAATCTCAACCTTTATTCATGAATGTGCAGTTTCCATATTTGTCATGTTACGATTCACAATTTAGACTCTTGACGACAGGCGACATTTTGCAAAAAGAAACAGGGTGAAATTAGAATATCATAGTCTGACCTTTACTCCATTTTCATTGAAGGCCCTTGCCTTAACAATGATATTTAACTGCTCCATCTTATTCAGGAAGTAATCCTTTTTTTCATGTAGTTCTTGATTTCTTTCCTCTGCATAAATTACATCTAGATAGTAAGAAATGGTTTGGGATACAATGAAAGCTTAGACACGTAGAATGTTATGAGATACTTTTGAAAACAATAATTTTGAATAATATGAAAACTATATTATATGAAATATTACTAAATTGACACCTTTAATGTTAAACACACACACACAACATATTAGCATTAATTTATCCACGCATGTCCATTGTTTACTTAATATCCCAAATTAATTATTGTTCCAAATCAGATTTTTACAAACAAGTTATTATTTTGTTTTCATTGTCACTGAACTGTGTGGACCTAAAAGCAAATCTTTAGACTAAAATAATGGACATTCATTTGTACAATGCATTTTTAGACTAATAAAGTGGATATTACTTTGTGCCATGATTTTTTTGACTAATGTAACGGATATTACTTTGTACCATCTATTTTAGAATTAATCAATATTAATTGGAACCATGCATTATTAAGTTAATTTAATGGATATTACTTTGTACCATGCATTTGTAGACTAAAAGAATAGATATTAAGCTGTACCAATTTATTACTGGACTTATGTAAAGGATATTCATTTGTACCATGCATTGCTATACTAAAGTAATAGATATTCCATTATGTAGTCTTAATTTTGTTTTATATTACTATCCTACTCTTATTTTAAAGTTTGTAAAACCATGATGATTTGTTCGTTTTCTGACCTGACATGTTTCTTTTTAAGCATGAACAGCCATAAAGCACACTGTAAAATCAGTTTAGTATCTGGTGCTATTTTGTTTAAAACTACAGATTGGTCCATGATCTAACTGGCCTATCAGTATAATAAATCTGAGAGGCAAAAGTTGCATATTATTTAACTGCTTGCTTTTTTGCAAATATATATATATATATATATATATATATATATATATATATATATATATATATATATATATATATATATATATATATTGTATACAGTTGCTAAAATTAGAAAATAACGAAACAAATGGTATTTCCATGACATCTTGCACTTATATGGTCATCTTATAGAGCTCTTATCTTCTTAATAATCTCACATTTATAAGACATTGAGTAGAGATGATAACATCAACATCATTTGAATTTAAATTTATTGTATTTGTAATGTATTAAACAAGATTAATCCATATAAAATTTAGTATAATTGCTTTTGGTTTAAAAGCATAATGATTGGCGTGAATGAATTTATATCAAGTCTCAGTTCACTCTTAGTATGTTCCAGACAAAATAGCTAAATATAGATTGAGCGAGTTAATGAATACTAAAGTATCAAGCCATTGACTAATTGCCAAGACTTATTTTCATTGATATTTTGATTACAAAATATACACAAGCAAACACCACACTGTGTGTAACGTGAATTAATCAGGACTTCTACATAACCAATGGGAATCTATCCCATCACCTGAAATGAGATCCAAACATCATCAACATTATCATGTTAGACGATTCAAGCAACATTAAACTAATGTAAATATATTACATGTTGAAGAAAGAAAACGGAATGTTCGTAAAATGAAATAGATACTACGTACCTATCAGTTCAGGGGTAAGTTTTCCCTGACTTTTGTACTCAAGCCATTTGTCCTTCATATCAGGACGATTCTGCTCAAGGAATGTCTCAGTTGCCTTGAGGGTTTTCTGGCCATCAATTAACCTATGTGTACCCTTCCTGAAAATTAAAATACATTATGCTATTAGTAAACATGATAGTATAGCTCCCTTATTCTACAAGTCATTTTGAAAACAGATAAAGCACCGCCTGTGTTGCCGATTAAAAGTCATTTAACTCTACTATATTCTTTTTTTTACTATAACTCTCACCGGCCCTAAACTGGGTGTGGCACATTACCACTCCGTGGCCTAGCTGCTCATACCCTAGCTAGGGTCATGCTTGCTCTCTCCATGATGGTGCTGAGAACATCCTAATAGGAATACTTTTGCTCTCATCAAGGTATTTTGTCAACTTAGATGGGCTATAAGAATCGATTTGTAATTGTGAGCCATCATTTTCAGAATTATTTGCATGAGGGTGTATCAGTGAAATGTGTGTACGTAATGTCAAAGCATTATATTTGAACAAAGATGTACTCAGGAGTTCACTGCTGCATACAGAATTGCACTTACTCATTTATCATGTACTACATAGCTAAGACATTGTAGTTTTATCTATTTTTGATGCCGAGTTGCACACTGAAAGGTTTGCCATAGAGCAGTTGCTACAGTCAATACTGATTCTGGCTTGATAGATAGTATGGTGTATTTGCAAAACGTTCAATCCAACTGGTCTGCCCAAGGGGGGGGGGAAGGATGAGGCTCTTTAGAGATCCTTAAAGTGGCTGAGCTCAGAGAATGGTATTGTAATATATTTGGAGAATGCGCATTTGAGAGCACCTAGTTTTAAGCAATTCTTAGATTTATTTGTGCGATTATCCAGATTCGGCGCCATGGAAATATTCCTAGCCCGAAATAATTAGCCAATTATTTAGAAGCTAACGTTACGGAGCCGAGTGTTAGTAAGTTTGAACCATGCGGTAGTGAATTTAGGTCTAAACTAAATGACTGTCACTGGTGTAATGTAGTCCATATTAAAATCTAATGGTGTATATTAGTGTTCTGGTTTAGATGGCAGTATTTACGGTAGGAAACCAGTAAATAACACAATGGAATCAATAAGTAGGGACTTGGTAGATACCGTTTATGTGTCCATAGTGGAAAATTGTTGCAGTTGTTTTAGGGTAATACGCCGGTAAAACTGTACTTTTGACTGGCCCAGGGTGGCATAATTAAATAGTTCCCAGTAAGAAAGGAGATGCTAGTGTATTTCCTATGAAATAACCAGCTGACGGTATGGAAATCTGAGGATCATGAAGAAAATCCATGCAAAGGTGCAGTTAATGAACTTTTGAACAAGTTCTTCTAACTGTGGTCTCAAATTGATTCGAGCAAAATTTAGTATATAAAGACAGACATGTCTGACTTTCCAATTTACAACTCAAATTGTATGGAAGTCTTTGGGAATTTGTGGGAAATGATATGACTTCCAGCGGGATTCGCGCTAGGGTTTGACACCACTCTGTCAAGCGAATACCCCTGTGCGTGTAGCACTATTGATATACTCACAGTAGGGTGTCAAGGAGATAGGACCAGAAGAATAGGATGGCTCACATATGCACATAATCAATACTCATTACTTAATACTGACAGTGTGCATGGAAACAATGGGCATCAATGCTACCTTGTTAGGTCACAAGGTAAAGATAGTAAAATCCTCAACTACAAAATCAGCAGTTATTATTTTGCTTTCTTTACGCACATTACTTTATCCGTCCACAAAGGCATTTCGGTATTATTTTTGAATTTCTGCTGACTGAAATTCAATGTTAACTGCATCAAATCTTACATTTCATCAGCAATGTTTTCATTGTCATTCTGGTCACATTAAAGAACTGGGCTAGCTGTAATTTTACTTTCACTCACTGCTTTTCAGAGATGCAAGACATGCATGACAAGAATCAAAAAATCCAATATAGGCATGCTCATGTTTTCTAGTATACAAAAAATAAAAAAGAATACGATATCAGTACACATCAATGTTCACAATGTGACAGTTTGACATCAGTATTCATTTGTATTTACAGATGTGCAAATAAAGAATCCTTCTTTGTGCTTCTGTGCAGGATGAATGACTCCTTTAATCGACTGGTGGGGGATATCTTTAACAAAGCTTTAACATGCTTAGTCACAGATGTATTGTCTTCGTTGCAGCATTTTATAGCGATGTCTATCACTGGGACATCAGGCATCAGTTTATAGGGATGCCTATCACTGGGACATCATGCAGCAGTTTATAGTGATGCATATCACTGGGACATCAGGCAGCAGTTTATAGTAATGCCTATCACTGGGACATGAGGCAGCAGTTTTCAGTGATGTCTATCACTGGGACATCAGGCAGCATTTTATAGTTATGTCTATCACTGAGACATCAGGCATCAGTTTAAGGTGATGTCTATCACTGGGACATCAGGCAGCAGTTTATAGTGATGTATATCACTGGGACATCAGGCAGCAGACATGTAGCATTGTGTCCACCCATTCCCATTATCTTGACACCAGGATAGCCAGTTCGAACATTAACCTTGTAATGCTGAGTGCCATGCAAGAGAGATAATAATACTGTGTTTTGTAAGTCTTTGGAATTAATGGGTTCAAACCTCCAACCTCCAACCTCAGACATGGATGCTATAACCACTAAGGAACTGGTGTAGTCATGCACGATAAGAATGTTTCAATGGCAGGAATACAATTAATGATAGGGTGTAACTTTACAACACTTGACGAACATACAGAATTATTTTATTCACTGTTGATTTTCTTGTCGAATCAATTCAAATTCAAGCATTTTGATTGTTTCATTTGATGAAACATAAAGCCACTTGGAAAAAATTGAATATATTCCAGTTTCGACAAAAGGTGGTTACAGATTACCCTCGTAGCAATGTGTGAAACTCCTACCCAAAACATTTTAGGTTTTTTTGCAATAGTAACGGTTCAAAGAAGGCGTACATTTACAAAGGATGTCCTCAATGAAATAAGGGGAAAAAAATCATCCTATTTCTCATAATAGAAATATGTGTCTTTCTATTCTTGTCCAGTATATAACTAAATGCAAGTAATTATCTGTAATGTATGCTGCCTAAATTTATATATAATACCTCTAAATAAATGCATTTAAATATGTGTAATGCCTCTAAATAAATGCATTTAACTAAGTGTAATGCCTCTAAAGAAATGCAATTAACTATGTGTAATACCACTTAATAAATGCATTTAGCTCTGTGTAATACCTCTAAATAAATGCATTTAGCTCTGTGTAATACCTCTAAATAAATGCATTTAACTATGTGTAATGCCTCTAAAGAAATCCATTTGACTATGTGTAATACCTCTAAATAAATGCATTTAACTATGTGTAATACCTCTAAAAATATGCCTTTAATTATCATCTTCATTCTCAATTTAAAAATTATCTTGGACCCTAAGTGAAAATTATTCTAATTAAAATTACATCTCCACTTCATCTGATTAGCTTCTAAAATCAGCAATTATGGTAATACAACGGGTTACTAGAATATGATCCCTAAGCGCTTGTTGTCAGAGTTTTACATACAAAGGTGAAGATCCGATTTTAGTTAGACTGAGTAAAAAGAATTGTTTTGTTAAGGGAGAGATAGTAAAGAAATAATGTTATTTCTTTACCTGAAGTAAATATCTGTGCCAATTTCATTCTGAAATTTGATAAACAAATCCAGCTCCTCTGTGGACATCTTAATTTCTGCCTGGTTTAATTCTTTCTCAACACTCTGCGCAATTGGCTGTAGAGAAGGGTGAAAAAATAATTTAGACTGATACCACTCTTTGTTTTGTTTGATTTTTTTTTAATTCTGTAAGTTGCCATGTCCTGATTTTCAAAGTCATATGTATTATCACAAATATACATGTGGAAACAATGTTCCTCTTCTTAATTAAACAAATGTACATACATGCCTTATATTTAATATGACTAAAACGTAATATAAATGTGCTATCTTATAAATATACATACATGCCTTTTATGTAATTTGACAAAGACTTACTGTAAATGTTGTCTTACAAATCTACATACATGCATTAGATTTAATTTTGACAAAAACTTATTGTAAATGTGTTATCATGCAAATGTACCTACAGGCCTTATATTTAATTTGAAAAAGACATGTTGTAAATGTTGTCTATTAAATCTACCTACATACATGCCTTGTATTTGATACACTTGAATGTTTTTGGTCAGATTTGTCACTTATAGTGTAAATGAGAACAAGAAGCCTGCATTTTTTCAAAATTGTAGCTGTAGGGTTTAATACCATTTTCCAGCCCATGACAACTATCAGAGGAAGAATCCAGAACAGCCCTGGTATCAGCCACCGATGGAAATAAATCTATTGAGAGGTTTATCACATACATCACTGTGCTTGAGACCCAAATGTATGCACACAGGTGAGATGACAATGTTTGGTAAAAGTGAGTGCATCACACCACTCGGCCAGCTCGAGCCCCTACTTACTGTCAGGAAAAAGGACCCCTCTTTATCAAAAGTCATATATTTAAAATGTACTGCTGACTGGTATCATTACAGCTTGTATTGGCTTTCATTAGATTTAAATTTGGAGGGTGAGTTTTCAAGGTAGAGACATTTTTTTTGCAAACAACGTTAAACATAGCTAATATTTTTATTTAGCTATACATTTAATATCCAGATCATTTAATGAAAGTAAACATTTATTTGAATCTGAGTCTAGTTTAGTCTCTCGCTTTTAGAAATTCATAAACTTGTTGATAATTTTAAATGGTTTAGAAAGGAAACTGACCCAAATGTTTCCTCAATTATTGTGTGTCAGCATTATATTATGATGTTTACTTCCAAATTACTAATTCCTACCTTAAAATCTAAAGTCGCATCATGGCATCCAGCTTATTGCTGTATATTCAAGTTTTAATTTTGGTCTATTTATTCATCTAACTTATTCACAGCAATATCAAACTGGTCATTAATACTTCTTGGAAAAAAAAAAATTTTGTGGAAATTATTAAAAATTCCTTCATTGACCTTTTTAATGTATTACTGTATTACATCAATAATTATCAGAGTACCAAATTTAAAGTATTGGCATAATATCTCATTTGAGATGTAAACACATTCAATTGAAATTTAGTAGTACACCAATGGGGTTTATTTTGGTACTTTATACATTAAGACGTGTGATATGATTTTTAGGACAATTTGGGAATAATTATTTGTGCAATGGAAAATACATGTATATTATTTGTTGAACTATTAAACACAATTTGTTTCAGCTCTATTTTGTAACTTATTTTAACACCCCACAATCATAACACACTGTAACAGTATATATATATATGAAATAGTCTTAATGTGACTAGTGGACATCTATATATGCAAAAAAATTAGATGATAGTCTTATATTTTGCCTTGAACTCATTTAAAGGAAACCAAGTTGGTATTAAAAATAAATAATTGATAAAGTATATAAAATTAAATTAAGAGTTGTGTTCATACTGATCATCACGTGTATCATCATAATGTTTAAGACTGCAAATGACGTCATTATTTTATTACATACAATGTATAATTATAATATCATTATCTTCTTAAAAATAATTTCATTATGTCAGAAATATCAAACCAGAAATGATTGTTTACGACTGAAAAAATTAATTTTCACAATAAAACAAAAATGGTTATGAGTCACCCTCTATAACAAAGCATTATTAGTATTATTATTATTACTATTATTTATCATTATTGTTATCAATATTATTATTAGTAGTAGTATTATTTATTATTATAATTTTAATTATTATTATTATTATTATTATTATTATTATTATTATTATTATTATTACTATTATTATTATTCCCTAACACGTGACTCCAGTTTCTTGGCTACGCACTTTGTCATTTTAGACTTAATGTAATTACTAAACCATGCTTGTTTACCTATTGTCTTGGTTAAAATAATAATGTTAAGTGGTAGACTACATATGGTCATTATAACACAATGAAGTCAAATATTCATCAGCGTTAAACAAATTCCTACATTGCTTTTATCCCGAAATTTAGCAATACGCAGATCATCAGAAATAGAAACCAGTATAAATTTGAAAACATCAAACAATGAGAAAATCAGCATAGAACACCAAAATAAATATCAAACCATCAAAAAGAATGAGACAACCAGAATAAATTTCAAGCCATCATACAATGATACAAATACAAGATAAACTTCAAGCCATAGAAAATGATAGAAAAGCAGAATAAATTTTTAACAATCAGTCAATGAAAGAAAAGCGGCTAACATATTAAGCCATCAAATAATGAAGAAAACTAGGATAAATTCAACCATCAAACAATGATATAAACCCAGCATAAAATTAAAGCCATAAAAAAAAGATAAAAAGCAGCATACATTTCAAACTATAAAACAATGATAGAAAACCAGCATAAAATCCAACCATCAAAAGATAGTAGAAAACCAGCATACATTTCAAACTATAAAACAATGATAGAAAACCAGCATAAAATCCAACCATCAAAAGATAGTAGAAAACCAGCATACATTTCAAACTGTAAAACAATGATAGAAAACCAGCATAAAATCCAACCATCAAAAGATAGTAGAAAACCAGCATACATTTCAAACTATAAAACAATGATAGAAAACCAGCATAAAATCCAACCATCAAAAGATAGTAGAAAACCAGCATAAAATTCAAACCATCAAACAACTGTAAAAATCAAACATGCATTTCAAACAGCAAAAAAATGATAGAAAACCAACACAAATTCGAACCATCAAAAGATTGTAGAAAACCAGCGTACATTTTAAACTATAAGAAAAATGATAGAAAACCAGCATACATTTCAAAGTATGAAACAATGACATAAAACCAGCATAAAAATCAAACCATCAAAACAAATTCAGCAAACTGATTTGTCGAAATTCAGCAAATTGATTTACAATCATGCTCAACCTTAATGTTATTTAAATTTTGATTTAATTTAGAAAATGTATATCTTGTAAAGCGAGAACAATTATTTCACTCTACCCATATCATTTCACTTCTACTGTACAATTGATCATGATTTAATGCTAAAACTGACTGAATAACAAACATGTATATCGTCAATCCATATCACATGTTGCAAATTGTGCGCTGTAATAAATATCACACTGAAATTGACTAAATGATACACAATGTGTTAACTGGGATATGATCTCAGAATCAAATATGGAGTACTTACAATTTCCTGTCCTATCTGTGTGGATGTCACCTCAATGACCGGTTGTTTTCCTTCATCGCTTATTGGGATTTCTGAATCGGTATGGTTTCCTGCAAAAACATAGTATCATCCCAGCTTTAGCAAAACCGTCACAACATTGAGTTTCAATGTGGTATTTACTATAAATACAAATAAGCAAGAAATACATTCTTCTACAATAATATATACCTAATTATAACACCTATAGGTGAGATAATACTACCTCTCAAAGATGACTGCTCCTTTGACATAAATGGTTACGGATATGAAAAATCAGTTTGGATCCCAGGTCGAGTCATACCAAAGATTTTAAAAACTGTTACTAACAGGTGCCTCACTGGTCACTCAGTAGAAAGAGGATAGTGTTAGGACTGGTCGATCTGGTGTCAGGATAATGTGACTAGGTGTTATAAGGTGCTACATGTTTGCATTATGCCCATGCCTGAGTGCTAGATATTATTATAAACTGCCTCACTGAAAACAACTGACGACATCGTAGTGATAAAACTGAAAATCTGCTAAAGCTGTTAAAAATAACACACACACACACACACACATATATATATATATATATATATATATATATATATATATATATATATATATATATATATATATATATATATATATATATATATATACATATACATTTGTACTGAATTTGGTGTTTATTGGTATTTTACACCTTGCTTAGGAAACACTTCTGATGCTGAAGAAGAATACTTTTAATTTCCATTATTTGGAAAAGTCAGATGTAAGAGAAACGTAGCCAAATTTATCTCTTTTGTCCGACAAGGAAAATTGCAGGTCACAGATCTTTGATCTCTGCTACGGTACGCCCTAGTCATATCAAGACATTTACCTCAAATATTTAAACTGTTACTTAAATATAAGAAAAAGACTTTCGTTAACACAAGACATAATAAAATAATACTGCTTTGACCTCTGTCACTACAAGAACTTAAAGGGTGAATAATTGGGAAAAAATATTATACTACATATAGACCATTTTCAAATGCACGAATAAAAACTAGTTTGTGCGAGTTCTCGCACATCAATGCTCTCCAAGGGTGTAAATTCATAACAATTCTGCAGAGTTCATTATATCACATATTCCTGGTATTATATTATCAGGACTGCTTAAAAGAGAGAGAGAGAGAGAGAGAGAGAGAGAGAGAGAGAGAGAGAGAGAGAGAGAGAGAGAGAGAGAGAGAGTCTTCAAACTGATAAGTCTTGTTTGTTAATTATGTGTGAATGCTAAAAATTATTGAATTAAAAGGAAATTCAAAAATGATAGAAGAATTTTGAGACTGTGACTTTCAACAAATTTGATTGTACATTATAATGGTTCAAATTGTGCATTTCTGTATGATTGATCGTTTGTATGCAACAAATCATAGGTCAGAGCTTTCTGGGGTTGGAATTCTGTGACAACATGACAGAACATTCCAACAAGCTTCAGAATGTAAAAGCATTAAACTGCAGATTTTCATGATTGTTAGTTGACATGTAAAGGATTTTGGCTGCATTATTTGTTTATTCCTATATATTTTGTTTGGTGGTAAATTATGTTTGTTGGCAGGCTTGCAGGAAATACATTGTTTCTAAATGCAAATATATAGCACACATATAATATCATGTTGCTCCCACTAATTTATCTCATCAAGAAATATACATTATGTACTTTCAAAAATAAAATAGAATATAAAATATGCAACGATGCATAATGACGGCTGTCTAGTATTTGTATTTCCACTTTGCACTCATTTTTGGTAAATTGTACTGTCACATACATGTACCTAATTAAGACAAAATTCACAATTTTTTACATATAATTATGGTGCTCAACCTAAAGTAATTAAATCCAATACATGGGTCAATTCTGTGTCAATCGCCCTTACCTTGTGTATCATCTTCAGAATTCTCTTGGCTTGGTCCAGATGAAGGCCTTTCTGTATCAACACTTGACTGCCCATTATCAACCTAAATGTCAAACAGAAGAACTCATTGGTAAATTATGGCAAAACTTAATGTACAAAAGAAGAATGCTCTATGATAATATCCTGGAGTCAGCACCAATAATTTCAGTTTTCCTCATATAAGTGACTTGAAACACATTAATATATCATGTATGTATCAGAACTGTATGTATGTATCAGAACTGGATTTAATTAAATTAACTCATTTACATTCGAAATCTGATACAGGTCTCTAATTGTTTGTTGTAACGAAATGCCTGATATGGCCCAGTTAGACCCCCATACGTTTTACTATTATCAAGTTGTCTTGTTTCACGCGGTATAATATTGTTTATAAATATAATTTTTTTTTGTATTGCGTGACGCCTTTATTGCTTGCGCAGCACGTGCGCGTTATGTATTAATGCGCACGAATATATATATATATATATATATATATATATATATATATATATATATATATATATATACGACTAAAGCTTGTAAAAATATTGTAGGGCACAGCCACTAGGGGGAAGCTCTAAATGTATTTAGCTGTCAGGTCAGGTGCCATTTTAACTTCGTTTGAGCCAAAGAGTTGGGTGAGTTGTATGTTTTTAAATCAACTCTTTTCATTGTTTACAACTAATATTCATTTATTCGTAAAACACATTGAACTGTATATAATGTGGTTGCGTTGTTGTTTTGTACTTGTAATTCAATTTATTTAGAGGGTATGACCTATGCAATTTGGTATCGAGATGATAATTTTATCTGGTCGCTACTATGACTAATGCTGAAAACATAATATGTTTGTATTAATGTCTTATTGTTTCGTAGTTTTTTGTAATTGCATACCATTCCTATAAAAACACATCACAGGCGGGCCATATCAAACTATTCGTAACCGTTGTATAGTTTAAAGTAGTTGCAATTAAAGCAGACGTTTCGGAAAGTTGTTTCTTTTAAATATTCAGCTCACTGGGTATAAATAGAAAGATGAGCATGTGAATATGAGGATGTCTGGTGCACCATTACGATGTTAAACCACCAGTTCAGTGTCCACGTGTAGTTACAAGTCTGGAGGGTAGAGTGACCGTGACGGGCAGCGGGCCGAGTCAACACGGAGATACATATGTGGTGATATCGACGTTAGTGCTTAACAGTAGTGTTTGACTACAGGAATTTTGTTAATAACAGTAGTATTTGACTACATGAATTTCATAATGACTGTAGTATTTAACTTCATGCATTTTGTAACAGTTGAGTCTGACTATATGAAGTTTATAACAGGTAGATGACTACATGAGATTGATATAGTAGTCAAATCCCATTACCTGTGTTTTATATTCATCTTATGTACCTTTGTGTTTGTTATTCTCGTGTTTCCTATTCATTATTTATTTATTGAACTCCTACCCAGTCTTAAACGGTGTCTGCTTGATCACGTAAACCACGTAAACCGTACCATATATGGTACACAGGTACTCAAATTTTGGTTTAATTTAGAAAATGTCCTTCTGTCAAAACCAGAGACATTAAATCACCCCACCATAACATTTCACTTCTATTATACAGTTGATCATGATTTCAAACTGACTTTATAACATCAACATGTGTATTGCCAATCCATATCACAAGTTGCGAATTCTGTGCTGTGGCACATATCACACTGAAATTGACTTAATGACACACTATGTGATAAACTTAATGTGAGGCAATATTCAAATATGGAGTACGTACAATTTCCTGTCCTATCTGTGTGGATGTACCCTCAACGACCAGTTCTTTTCTTTCTTTGCTTATTGGGACGTCTGAATCTGTATGGTTTTCTGCAAAAAAACAGTATCATCCCAACTTTAGCAAAACCACCACAACATCGAGTTTCAATGTCGTATTTTCTATGAATTCAAACAAGCAAGAAACAAATTATTCTACAATAATACATACCCAATTATAATACATTTTGGAAATCTAGAACTACCTCACAAATAGACCGCTCCTTTGACCTGACTGGTTACATTTATGAGAGGTCCTAGTTTCGAAGCATGGCAGAGTAATTCCAAAGTCCTTAACAAATGTTACTAATAGGTGCCCCACTTGTCACTCAGCATTAAGAGGTTATTGCTAGGACTAGTCGACCTCGTTTCAGGGAAATGTGACTGGGTGGAACACGATCCTATATGTCTGCACTATGCCCATGCGCCAGTGCTACACATCACAAAAAACTGCCACACTTAAGACAATGTAGTGATATGACTGAAGGATTCTTAAAGTTTATGTTCAAAATCCAACACACACACACACACACACACACACACACATATGCATACATACATACATACATACATACATACATACATACATACATACATACATACATACATACATACATACATACATACATACATACATACATACAAACACTTCAGAAGCAAGTTGACAAGATGCAAAAACAGATTGACAAGGTAATAAATTAAAAGGTTAAATTAGCTAACCAGAGAGAGAAACCTTTGACTGTCAGCAGACATTCACAATCCATTGGTCCTGAGCCTATGTCTCTTACTAAAAGTGTACAGACAACTGAAGTATTTCCCCCCCCCCCCCAAAAAAAAAACAATGCAGTTTTCCAACTCTGTGACTGATTCAGCCAGAATTAATAAAGAACCATACAAACCAATATCAATACAAAGTAAACATACAACTTTGTATTCTATCAACCAAGATAACATCCTCCTTATTGGTAGTTCTATTTTACATGGAATTAACAACAGAAGACTGAGGCACTGTGTTTGAAAGCATGCCATTTCAGGTGCCAAAATAAAGACAATACTGGAAGATATAAAAATATATGATCTCTCCAAGTTTACTAAAATAGTACTCTATATTGGAGGGAGCAATGCCAGTGAAGGGACTGATCTAAAACTTTTTGAAGAACTATATGATCAATTACCTAATTACATTCATAAGCAAAATCAAAGCTGTCAGATTGCATTGTGTGAAATGGCCCCCAAGGGAGATTATGATGTTCTAGATATCAATGAGGTCATCCGAAGGCTGGCAAAGTGTTATTTTGTTTATAATTACGTGAGTTTCCTAGATGAAGAGGGACAAGTGATGTAACATCTATTTGGAAAGAAAGATAAGACCCACCTATCTACCAAAGGGGTGGAAAAGCTGGCAAAAAATATATAAATCCAGTTATTCATGTATTCTGGTCTTACAGTCACAATGCAAACTTCATCCGTCCAAATAAACCAAATGTAGGTCCAAACAGCATCAGACAATATGGTCAGCCCTATCAATACAGGCAGTACACTATGGGATGTGATTACTGTGGTGAGATCAAACATTCAGAAAAGGAATGCAGGCGCAGACAGCCAATACAATGTTATCAGTGTAGTAGCTTTGGACACAAAGCCAAAACTCACACTAGATTTATGGAATAGGTAAAGGGCAATGATGCCATCTCAGTTAAACAGGAAGACTCTATTCAGCAGGAGGACCAATCTATCTATCAAGGACTGTCATATACACTGGGCATCCCTTGTCAAAACAGATTTGTTCCCTTGCTGATCATGTTCTGAATGTGGAACCTTACAAGTTTTTTTTTTATAAATATTTTAACAGGAACGATAGTTCAGATTTACACAATGATTATAAAAGTAGAAAATGCAGTTGTAAAAAAAGCTATTTTTTATACAGAAATGATAGTTGTAATTAAGATCACTGTGAACAGAGCCTTAATTCTTCTAATATCTCCTTGAGTGCATACAATATCATTGATAAAACACTTGTAGATCATATTTATACCAATACAAAAGAAAATGTTTTGGAAGTAATGGTTCCGAAGATTGGTATAAGTGATCGCTTTCTATTTTTTTCTAACACGTAAAGTCAATGGCAAATCAACAAAAAATATTAGCCATAAATCCATTACTTATAGGTCCTTTAAAAACTTTGATACTGTTAAATTTCTAGAAGATCTACAACAGATTACATGGAATACAGTCTAAATCTTTGAAGATATTGATGATGTTTTAGATACTTGGACAGATCTGTTCATCAGTATAATGTACAAGCATGCCCATTTAAAAATAATACAGGATAAAGAAAGACCAGCAGCCAGGCTGGATCTCCCCAGACATTTTAGAAGCAATTAAGCAAAGACACCAACTACAATCAGTTGGAAATCAAACCGAATATAGAGTTTGGAGGAATAAAGTTTATAAAATGATACATCAAGCCAAACAAGCGCACTACACAAAAAGTGCTGGATGAAAACCAAAATAACTCGAAAGCTGTCTGGAAAGTGTTACAAGTTTTGGTGCAGGCAAATGTAAGCGTAAAGCTGAAATTGTGTCCCTCAATCATGAGGGCATTTATACTGATAATCCAAAGGATATCTCATATTTTTAACACCTATTTTGTTCAAACTGCTGAAAAACGTATACAACCCAGAACTTCATCTGATCAGTTTTGTGCTAAAAAAAGTACAAAACATTATAAAATTTGAAATTCCTGAAATGAGTCCGGAATTTGTGTTGAAATATATTAAAGCAATGGATGTTTGTAAAGATACAGGACTTGATATGATTGGACCAAGGCTACTAAACGTATCTGCACCTGCAAATGCAGAGAGTATAACTTTCATTTGTAATGAAAGTATTAGGTCTAATAAATATCCACAAACATGGAAAACTGCCAAGCTTATACCATTGCATAAAACAGGAAAGAAAGATGATATAAATAACTACAGACCCATCTCTATCCTTCCTTGTCTCTTCCAATTACTAGAAAAACATGTACATGATTCTTTTCTCAACTATTTCAACACTTATGATCTTGTTAATAATGATAATCAGTCTGGCTGTCACCAAAATCTCTCATGTGAAATTGCACTTGTATCTTTGATTGATAAATGACTGAAAGCGTTAGATCCAGGTGAAATGGTAGGCGCTATTATGGTTGATTTTCGTAAAGCTGTTGATCTTGTAGATCATGACATTTTACTTGAAAAACTAAAGATTTATCAATGCAGTGAAAACTCCCTAAACTGGTTTACTTCTTACTTAACCGATAGAGTGCAAACAGTATCTTTATATGGTAAACGTTCTGAAAGTAAAAGTATTAATTCTGGAATACAGCAGGTCTCTATCCTTGGACCTCTGTTATTCATTTTATTTATCAATGATTTACCGCTCAAAATTGGAACTTCAATTTATTCCACTGACCTCTATGTAGATGATACTACACTGTGTGAGATTGGTAAAACCAAAACGGTACTTGAAAATAACTTACAAGATGCTCTCAACAGACTTCAAGTAATGTGCAAGGAAAACAGTATAATCATAAATACAGAAAAAAAACGAAAGCCCTACTAGTTACACCACAACAAAATCAAGCAAGACTAGATAGCAAAAACTTTATATTATTTTTTTTTTACAATATGAGCCTTCATATGACTTCTCAAGGTAAAATTCTTGGTGTATTCGCAGATAACAATCACACTTGGTCTATTCACATTAAACACATTTCAAAAAAGTTTCATTCTCATCTTCGACTACTGAGAAAAATCAACACATACAGTCCTCTTCAGTATAGTTTCATCTTTTATAACAATTATATTCAGCCATATCTGGACTAATGTAATGTGATTTGGGGTAATACCTCTAATTGAAACATAGCGACACTTATACGGCTCCAATATAGGGCTTGCCATTTAATTCAAGATCAATGTATAGACAATAATAATATTTTATGTTTCTTATATGTTTATGTTTTTACCGAAGCATGTGCATGTGTTCCAGGCTTGATACTTTGAAATGTAAAGTTCCTATTTTAGTGTCGAGCCAGACTCTTCACATCATGTTGTATGAATTGTATATATTGTACATAACAGATATAAGGCCTCAAGGTAGATTAGTTCTGTAACTAATTGAGTTACCTGCTCTAAACAAAGTCTTTATTATTAATATATATATATATATATATATATATATATATATATATATATATATATATATATATACATACATATGTATGTGTATATACATACATATGTATGTATATAGACAGATAGACAGATAGACAGATAGATAGATAGATAGATAGGTAGGTAGGTAGGTAGGTAGGTAGGTAGGTAGATAGATAGATAGATAGATAGATAGATAGATAGATAGATAGATAGATAGATAGATAGATAGATAGATAGATAGATAGATAGATAGATAGATAGATAGATAGATAGATATAACTGTTTGTGTACTGATTTTGGTGTTTATTGACATTTTACACATTGTTTAGGAAACAATCCTGATGCTGCAGAGGATTAATTTTAATTTCCAATTCTTGGAATAGTCAGAGGTAAGAGAAACGTCTGCCATGGTTATCTCTTTGGTCTTTACTACTTGGAAAACTACAGGTCCCAAATCTTGGACCACTGATATCTTAGGCCCTGGTAATATCAATTAAAAGACCACAAATGTATAAACAGTTGCCTAAATATGTGAAGCACACTTTCATCAACACATGCAATAATATAATTATACTAGTCTCGACTATAATGTCACTACAAGCTCTTAAAAAGTGAATCAATGGAAAAAATGTTATACTTCAAAGAGAATATTTTCGAATGGAAGACTGAAAACAACTTTGAGGGATTTCTCGCACACAAATGCATAATTATTTTTGCACAATTCATGAAATCACACACCCTGGCAAAACCTGTGACCAGTGGGGGGAGAGTAAGAGAGGGAGGTAGAGAGCATATGAGACACAGGGAGAAATCGAAGAGATAGAGGGAGACAGCAAGGGAAATGTAGAGGGAATTAGAGAGAAGTAGAGAGCAAGAGAGAGATATAAGAAAAGAGCAAAATAGAGAAAGAGGAAGAGGGCACGAGAAAGAGAGAGAGAGAGAGAGAGAGAGAGAGAGAGAGAGAGAGAGAGAGAGAGAGAGAGAGAAAGAGAGAGAGACAGAGAGAGAGAGACGGAGAGACAGGAAGAATATCTTCAAACTCTTAATGAGAAAGGGACTTGTTTCTCACCTATGTATGCTAATAATGACTGCATTACTTCATCAAAAAACAGGTTCCAAGATACTAGAAAGCATTTGGGACTGTGACTTTAACCAAATTTTATTGTACATTATAATGATTCAAATTGCGCATTTCTGTATGATTGATCGTTTATATGCTTTAAATAGTAGGTCAGAGTTTTCTGAGGTAGGGGTTATGTGGCAACACGACAGAATACACCAGCAGGCACCAGAGTGTACAAACATTAAACTTTAGAGTTTAATGATTGTTAGTTGACATGTTAAGTATTTGGTCTGCAATATTTGTTTACTGCTACATATTTGTTTTGAGTGGTAAATTGTGTTGACAGGCTTGCTTTTAATTTGAGTAAGATATGCTGAACCCCAATTTGGATTTCTTAATTAATTCTTGGTTTTCAATCCACACTAATCAATGGAAGATTTCTCTATTAATTTCAGATTCGACCATCACTGTGAAGACAGAACAAAACATTACTTAAAACATTGCAATTCTAAATGTTAAAAAAAGAGATTTTTTTTAAAAAAAGTATATCATCTGTCATATAGTTTAGCAGTTATATGATATGCCTGACAAGGAATAAATATCAAAAAGCAGCAGGTCATGTAAGTTGAATCACTGAATATCGGAACGATTGGCATGAAAAACTAATTATTATAAAAGTGAAAATCTGCTTTGTATTATCTCAAATTGCATTATTGGTGGCACCATTATATTGATTATATAATTGTATGTCCTAGAAGGTCAACAATCCTGACACATTTTTAAGTTCCATTTATTCTGATGGGGAGAGAGAGTAAAGGGTAGAGGGATATTAGAGGAATTAATGAAATATAAAATTACTGCACTGCAGGTCTGTAGAACATATGCAAGGGAAGATATTTTTTCTTTATTAAAAAATAAACAACACACAGTTTCAAACGTGATATAACCACTGGGGCACAAGTGGAATCACATATGTGGTTATATCATTTTTCGCCCACTGTTATAGCTAATCAAGAAATGAACATTATCTACTTTGAAATATAAACTAGAATACCAAATATGCAAAGATGCATCATACAATGACGGCGGTCTAGTAAATAATTTATACACCACTCTATTTGCACTTAGAACTAATTTACAGTAATTGCAGTATCACATAAATGTACCTAATTTAGACACAACACTACAATTCTTAATTTGCTGAACACGTTGAATTCTATACATGTAACAATTTTGTGTCATCGCTCTAACCTTGTTTCTCATCTTCAGAGTCCTCAGGTTTTGGTCCAGATGGAGACATTTCTGTCTCAACACTTGACTGCCCGTTATCAACCTAAATGTCAAACAGAAGAACTCATTGGTAAGCTATGGCAAAACTTAATGTACAAAAGAACAATGCTCTGTGATACAATCCTGAGGTCAGCACCAATAAAATCAGTTTTTCTGATATAACTGACCTGAGACATAGGCATTCAATAAGAAATACAAAAAGCGTTACTCAATTGTAATTCACAAATTCATTCCATAGCATTTACTGCTGTATATTTAAAAACTGGATTACACTGAATTAACTCATTTACATTTGAAATCTGACATAGTTCTTTAATTGCATGTAAACTGTACCATATATGATACACGACTTATATTCAGTGTGAGCTTGGTGTTGACAAAAGTAACAATCTGAAGGAAAAGATAAGTCACAAAATTACCTCATATTACCCCCATGACACGTTCTAATAAAAGACCATGATAATAATAATAGTAATGCTTTATTAAAAGAGGGTGACTCATTAGTCAAGGACTATTCTCCATTGAGGCCCTCTAATGTCTGTTATAGTATAATATTATTTTTATAGTGTTATTGTTATTATATTGCAGTTATTATACTATTAATTCCTTTTAATTTTATTTAGTATGTTATTTATTTTATTTATCTTCTTATTATGCATCAGTTCTTTGACTTTTATTTCAGATATACATGGAGAAAACGACTATTCTGCTAAATAATAATTCATTTTAAAGAAATATTGTGCAATGTTATTTCACAGTAAATATTGACAACCGATAGAACTACATTTCTGTAGTAATAAACTTTCATAAGGTGAAACCTGGGTAGTCTGAAGAAAAATGTGATTCAAGCCAAACATATTATATTGAATCTCAATTTAGGTGACTATAATATCTTCTCTCGAGTTCCATCACTGATTATGATATCTGATTGGTAGAGTATCATAGATGGTAGTGTTAAAATGTAGTATCTAGTGTTATCAATTGTCCAGGTTAGCAACAGTCATGGAAATAAACTTTTGAAAGCTACAAAAAGATATTTAATGACAATTCAAAGCTGGAATGAAGAAAATAACATGAGTGACCATTATTCATGTGTACACTAAAAATGATGTTCACGTAATACTTTCATTCATGTGATTGATTTTTCAATGATTTCTGTGTGAAAATACCACAAACACTTCATGTGCCAGATCTAGCACATGTTCCAAAAGTCAGCATTATAATAAACCAAACCAAGATTGTACTGATACTAAAATGGGATATAACTAAAAGGTGTTTGTAATTGATTTCCTTGGATGTATTTTTTTAACCTTCATTTAGGCCATCTCGTGCTATGTTGGGATGGGCAGCAATAACTAAGTTTCAATATGATTTTAATTCTCATGACATCATTTTAAATAAAAACATTTGAACAGGACAAATGGCTTTTATTAAAAAGGGTATGATACATAAAGAGTACTTTCCTATTATCAGAACATTTAATATAATCACTGAAAGAGCAGCACTAGGGAAAGCTTGTAATGAACTTTCATAACGTGAAACCTTTAATCCACTGACAGACGAGATGTAAATACATCATTACTTAAATTTGACCCGGATATGGCCATTTGCATTCTTAATCACATGACTACATAAATCTCGCAACATAATAATGTCAATAACATCAGAGGTCATACAGTCACGTTATATCGACAATAAACAAACTTCCAAAGTTGTTGTCATATAATTTAGACATATTATATAGTAGCCACATAAATATAGTCTAATCTCTCCTCACTAAGCCATTCAGATGCAATAAATAGAATTTTGGGGAAAGTAGAACAAGGTTTGCTATAAATAGAATATGTTATTGTTAGGAATGTACAAGTCCACGGACAAGTGTACTGTTATATTGTTGTTACGTAAAGCAGTCTTTTGTAACATACGGTTAATGGGATTAATGGAATGTTAAAAGAAACAATACTTTTGGAAGGTGGATTTACTGAAAAATACTAATCCATATAAATTTACGCGTAAATCGCAATCTAGTGAAAAAATCGAACTGATTACGCCAAAAGCATATTGATTTTGCATGTATGCATCTGGGTACAAGGTTAGTCTAAATAAAATCATTAATAGCGTGCAGTACGATCATTCACAGCTACCACGGTGCGGACACTTCAGACAGAGTAGTGTATTACACGGTTAATCTCTGCCGCCAGTCAAAATATTAAAATAAAGATGGAGAACAATTTGTTGGTCAAGGCTTGTACATGTCTTTCATGTTCTAACGAGTATGCGGGTACACATTAAACGGCGCAACGGGTAAGTTTTCCGTAGTTTTTTGAGAGCCTTATCCCCCTCCCCCAGGGAATCAAATATGCGTCCATAATCAATTTGTATAAGCGTAAATGGAACCGACAAGCTAGCGACAAGCACCAGGGTATATCCTTGCTCTAAATTGCAGGAAAAATACTCGCCGAAATCATACTGAACCGCAGAATAGAATGTGAGACAATCGACATGGTGTTTGCTACCAGGAAGCTACAAGAGAAATTCCATGAGCAAAACACCGACCATCTCGACATCTGAGTTGACTTGACAAAGGCTTTTGATACTTCAGGAGAGAGGGCTTGTGGAATGCACTTGCAAGTACAGATGTCAAAATAATGTATAGCCATGCTGCATCATTTCCATTATGGCAAGCAGGCAGGAGTCAAGTACATTAGACAGACATCTGAGCCATTCCCAAACAGGGTTGTGTTATGGCACCGCCAATGTTCAGTCTATTATTCTCTGCCATGCTGATAATGCTTTCAGAGATGGAGAGGTAACCGTTGGCATCAGGTAATGTACACATGGAAAACTATTAAATCACAGGAGGCTACAAGAGAAAACCAAGGTTATGACATATACCATTAAGGATTACTTATTTGCTTATGAGTCACTCTGCATTCTTCTGTGCACAAAGGCTCCAAGTTGTGCAAATCGAGCAGGAAAGCAGAGGCAAAGCAGGAAAAGCATGTGCCATCAATCGTCCTGGAGATGTCTCACTCATTCCATGTCCCTTATGCAAATAAACACTCCATGCAAGAGTTTGCCTCATCAACCACGTGCGCACACACATAACAAATGACAAGAGAGGTGTTCATCGTATGGCCGGATAGAAACCAACTACTAAGCAAATATTCCAAAACGGCTCAAAATCCAAGATGTGAACCCCATTTTCACTATGTTAACTAAACATTGATTGGGTGACAATACTTAAGTTTCATATCTTTGATCATCATAACCAACAAGAGACTCAAAATTTTGCTTTCACTTTTAAACGTAACAAATTAAGATTGGATGTAAATGAAAGGGTCAGACTACTTACTGGAACAGAAGCAAAAAAAGATAATACCAGAACAAAGACTAAAAAGTAAATTACACTTACTTCAATAACTAGTGATACTTTTATATTTTGATATAGGGGAACAAAAGAAAATACCGGAACAAAAAAACATGATACCATAACAAAGTTGTATTATTACTTGGACCACTTAAGCAGTGAGGGAATCAAATCTAAGGTTCTTTTTTCCCTTATTATCTGTTCGAATGGTTGTTAATATATATATATATATATATATATATATATATATATATATATATATATATATATATAAAGTTTCCTTAGGAAAAGGGGAATCAAAAACAAGACCCAAAATAATGCAAGTGGAGTTGAGATCTTGGCATTTCTTGGAATCAACATTGTCATGATTGTGCTCAAATAATTTTCTGCCTTGATGACATCTGTATATTTTGGGAATTCAGGAAATCATGACCAAATATACCTTTGATGACAAAATAGACACGCCATGCCAATGACACAAGTTATAATCCGCCCAGAGGCCAACAAGGACATGAGAATATTCTCTAGACATGATCTATTCATGTCAAAATCATTAAGAAATGCACGGAAATATATGACTCTCCAAAATATTAGTCAATTGATGAAGGCATGATTGCATATAAATATAGAAAGTTGCTCAAGTAATATAAGCCAGGAAATCCACAACATTTGTCACACAAGTCTGGAAAAGTTCATATCAGTAAACTGGATACCCCCATGAATTTCAAGTATATATGTATGGACAGTTTCTTTCCAAGTCCCCAGTTGTTTTAAAATTAACGTCAGAAATGACTCTTCTCTGTCACAGCCCAGGCAAACATAAAAGAAATGCCAAAATATTTATGTTACTAAAAACTGGTTTTAAAAACCAGGGTGACAAGAAATGAAAGCAAATGCAAAAGCTGGTCTGTGTTGCCAAGAAAACAGACAATTGTCCATAATGGTATATTATTTAATAACATGGATCCCACATAGCCATTATGTGCAACTTCCAAGAAACAGCTAGGAGGTGAAAAAATGTAACTGGTACAAAACGCTGCAGATGATTATTAAGAAACCAATAGTGCAATTGATAATGAGGACCAAAATTTAATGTAGTTCAGTTTTAGACATAAAGCAAAGAATTAGCAGAAGTACAAATTTGGGTTTCTAACAAAGGCACATATTAGATTTATTTTGTGTGATTTAGAACAGTTGATATGATCGATTTCTTATTTGATAGGATTGAATATCAAGGGAGAAATCTACAAATAACAGAAACTGTACAACCTTAAATCTGGTGTTGATTTCTCTGAAATCCATCAATAATTTTGACACAATGAATATATATATATATCTATAACATGTTTAACTGTCATTCTGTATATTCAGCTATGATGATGCTTAAGTAGTCAGCTTTGGAACCAGTATTTGTAATAGCATATGCTATAGTAACACTCAGCAATTGGGAGGATGTACAAAATGGCATGAAAAATGAGTGAAGTAAAAGGGTTGAGTTCTGTCTGTTTTACTGTATGTGACAAGACTACTGGCTATATTACAACAAGAAATAGGAATTAAACATGAAGTGATGATAAAACAATCCAAAAGTCAAATACTGCACTAATTAAAACAAGACACTATCATATTCATTACCAAATAAAGATTACGTATGATTTGGTTAAACATCTGGATCACAAAAAAAATATTCTAAGACTGAAATGTTATCAGGAGGAAAATGAATGAAAAGGGAATGACCTTGAACTTTAAAAAAAAAACAATTCAATACATTAAGAATAACATAACACATACAACCATGTTTCAAAACAGTAATGAAACCAATTTGAAAAACACAGATACAAGGAAAAAAAGGTCAATATGAACTTAATATTTTCATAATAATCAACTATCCAAAATAAACAAAAACAAGTTCTATACAGGATAGAAATCAAATTATATAATGAGGACTTTTACAATAAGAACAAACACGGAGTTGATCTGTTTATTCCTAACCATTTTACATATAAATAAATTGATAGAATAACATATGTGACAAGGAATAAACTAAACATGGACAGCCTTATGATTATTATAGCTTGGGATAAACTTAAAAGTATTCCCATAAATGTACGGTATAAAACCTAAAAACTAAGACCTTAGACCCACCATTCAGATGTAAAATCAAAATTAATTTTAAAAAGAAAAAAGGAAACTATTAATTTAACTGAATTTGGATCTTAAAATATGAGAAATAGAAAAATATGAAAATATATGCGAATAAAAACAAGCATAATTAATTTGTACAGTATCAAGTTTACACAAATGAACAGTTTTATAATACATATTGTTAAGAAAATAAAATAAAATTAATCATCTGCAATATTTGAAAATCCCTTGAAGTCTTCGTCTTACTTATCGGAATGAAAAATTGCAGCTCAGGGCTCAGATCATTAGAAATGTTTTCATTATCGTCTGTCTCCATCTCATCAGGCTTCCCTATCCTTCTGACAATTTTAGCTTTAGCAAAGCCATTAAAAATAGCCAACTCAAGAGCCTTGCCCATGCATCTTTAACCCAAATTGCAACCTGGTAATATGTAGCACAGCATACATCTGTGTTTGTGAAGCTATGCTCACCTGCCATCATCTAATGTTCCTACAACTTCCGAAGCTGAGTGTTGAAATCTCGATTAACGGAAATGTCTAGTGGTTGTAATTACTTTGTCACACCACCTGGGATGATGCCTAACAATGTATTTTTGATTTTAATCTTCAACTTTGATGTGTGCACGCATAGAATCCATAATGCGTAGAGACTTCTTATAATCCTAGTGAGGAAAAATCAACCAACTTTATGTGCAAAACATTTATCTAACCACTTCCCCATCATGTTATTAGCCATCCATCCTTTTGGATATACTTCAATTATTATTCCACTGGGGAATTTCTCCTTTGGCATAAGAGTTTTTCTTTTTTAAAAAAGCATTGGTGCCAACTTTCCGCCATCGGCAGAACTTGAGAGAAATATAGTAAAGTTTGACTTCTCATGACCTGTTGTCCTAATAGTAACGCTTTTAGTTTCTTTAAGCTCAATTGTTCTGTTTAATGGAATGCCAAATTTTCAAGGTACCCCGTCCATCACGTTAGTCATTTCCAAATTGTCAGTCTTAATCTTGTCTTGGACGTACTCACAGAAATTGTTCAAATTTTCCAGAATGTCTACTGGTAGTTTTTGTGCCATAGTAGTGCGTTGTCTTATACTAAGTCACCTTCTTTGCATGAACCTATAACACCATGACACACTTCCACTTAAACTTTCAATTCCTAATTTAGTTGCGATTTTTTATGCCTTGAGTCTGAGATCAACAGAGTTCATTCCACGACATTCTACGTTGTGTCAAGATATATTCTTTTAATTTATCCTCAATCTTAATACATATTGCTTTGTAGCCACGATTTGCTTTCTTTTTTTTGCTGCAGCACATAATGCAACCATTAGCCTTACACCCATCCCGGACACATTTTTCACTTACACCATATTCCCACCTTTCTCTTTACAGCTTAAAAGCCGCTGTGTAATTTGACGGGAGGCATTGTGAGATACGTTATATGATTTGTACAGGGATATTCATATGAATGATTATAACTGAAAAGATTGATCAAAATATACCGAACGTATTAAAATGTGACCGTACTATAGCAATGAAAACATTATGTCCATGGCTAAATTCATTATTTACATCCAGAGAAGAGAGTGGGCAGCATTTCCTGTGGTTCTTAATCCCATTGATAGTAACAAAATGGGAGACGTAATTGATGCAGATTAATGATAAATAACAATGGGGTACCGGCAATATGGTACCTATTATCGGTAACCGAAGCCAATATAGAGTTTTAAACATTCCGTCAACTAGCTTTGATTGTTGTTGAAAACCAACGATCAATTTATCAACTACCGGTATCATGAAAGAGAGACACCGAAACGTCTGCTGGTTGAGAATGAATAGAGGTGAAGCGTAACTGAATTGCGAAACTAAAAATGGATCATTGATGATCTAAGAGTATCGGAAGTCCATCTACCATATATACCTGATCTTAGCTTACTTTAATCCATATTTTTTTAAGACACTGTATCAAATATAAATAGAAACATATGATTTGGGGGATTCAGTGGAAAGCATGATCTACATTATATTATAAATAATCATAGAACCTATGCTCCCAAACACTTTTATTCAACTTTTGCAAGTGTAACATTTAAAAAGCAGCCCCAAAACGGCCCAATTTATATATTAAAATCTGAAGAGTAAGTAAGAGCCAGCTGCCATTAATGTAACAATATTATAACACTAATAAAGTGATAATATAGACTGCACCCTACAAGCTACAGTTACCAGCATAGATATGCTATCGATATGCTACCTGAATTGAAATTTGGAATTAGAAGCACGCTTCGTTCTTCCGGTTTTGGAATTTATATAAAAGAATATGTATGCGCGATACATCCGTGGAGATACATCCGGAATAATGGATTCATTAGGATTTTTTAGATAATACCGTCACTAGCGCCAATTTCAATATTAGAGTTAATATGGATTACATCCCTTTGTAGGATCAATTAGATCAATCAAAAAGCTATGCTGGAAATCGCTCTACCATGTCGAACGCTATACTGAAAAATCAAATAATAATGTACCAGTTGCCCAAATGTGATCAGGAAGAATGAGGTATGGTTAGATAGGGTGAATATAACAAACTTATTTCATATATTTTAGGAACAAACAATATGCTTTGAATTTAGATACAGTACACTATTATAGACTATAGATTGTAAGTGGGTTAAGCGGCCCGGTGAAATTATTACAGGTAATTTTTTTCTTTTATTTAACTTTTGAGAATAAGAAAATACATGCAGCATGCAAAATAAATAATGACAAAACTTAGAAATATAAACGCAGTCATATGGTGTATGACAATTTATTGACATAGTAATTTAACAAACATTAGTTCTTCTATGTGACCCGTTTTCAATAATGCCGAATTTAGAGAAATTTTTAACAGCAAACCGGTTACCGTAATCAGTATACAAGTTGATAGAATTTCAATGACACAATCCATATATAAGTCGATTCGGAGTATAAGATGTAAAGTAGACTTTTAAGTCAAAAAGTATCGACTTATAGGCCGGAAAATATGTATTAATACAGCACCACATCATTGTGAACAAGGTAACGAAACTTATCAGACCATCGGGTAGAAGGACGGCTAATTATTTAAACAGGGAAAAGAAAAAGAACCCAGTCCAACACATACACGTGTGAAGGGACTATAATATGGACCTATAAACCTTCATTGGATTAGCCAATAACAAAAGAAAATAGAGAAAATGACATAAAACACTTAAAAACCTCAGTTACAAATTCAATTTCACAAATTATTTAAAGAGATTGAGATATAAAGAAACATAAAAATCATTAATATAAGAAGCATGTGGGGGTATCCCTTAAATCTGTGTGATTGGATGGAGATGTGTGGTGTCCATGGATAATGAGGCTACAGAGTTAACCATCTGAACAGGAAATTTCATAGAGAAACTTTGTTAATCATTAAAATTTTAGAACTTACATATTTTTCACCACAAAACTTTGCCTGTGAATTTGAAGTTTAGATATTTGGACTTTAAACACACCTATTTACAATAATTAAATAATTAAGTATCTCACATTATTTTACAATGGGAAGATTCATTTTATGAAATAAGAAATCATTAAACTTTTCAAACCTGGTAAGTTATTATACAATCTGAACAGTCAGTCAAAGAATTTCCCTAGCTTAAAGTTCTGTCAAGTCTAAAATCCTAGTTTCCGTATCAGGTATGTTATAATATATTTTTAAAAAACCCATATCGAAACAACTTATACCTTAAGTTGCACAGGATTTAAGAATGGAACCAGTTTAATTTAGAAACATCTCTCTTTAGGTATAGATGTAAACATGTCAACGAGTAAGCAACATATTATCAGTCTTCAGGTAGAAATCCCAAATCAATGATATCTTTCCATTCATGAAGAGTAGAAAAAATAACCTTTTCAAAATGGGCACCAGTCATATTGGTTGATATTTTCAACATGAGATTTAGCAATATCAAACTTGTGTGAAGAGTTTAATCTGCCCAAAACAGTAATTTTAAATATATAGCTTTGAGCTGTTAGTAAAATAATATATCAGCATGCATTTAGTGGAATTCACTTAACAGCTCGGTTGTGGTAGGTGTCAACACATTAGACACAGGTTCAATTACTTGTGTTACTTTTATTGCTATATTCATGCAGTGTGCATTCTTATACTCTATATAAGAGGGCCTCAACTTATTTGTATTGCTTTTTATTCTTATATTATCAGCCTAACATGGGGCTGATAAAATAACTTTGTATTTTGTGCCAATTTGTATAACTTGTTTGAAATTTTAAAAATGCATTTATTTATTTTCGCTATTTTGTAATTAACTTGGAATTAAGCAATTACACAAATCTACACCTTTATTGCACCACGTTGTAGGGATTTAGGATGCTTAAACCTGTGTTAAATTGGAGTGGGTTGGGGTTGCTGTCGAAATCATTTACAGTGGTGTTATCTAAAAGCAGCATTTGTGTTTATTCTATGATATTTCCTATATTAATAACCTATCACCTGGCAGTTAAGACATATATATTTCGTCTCAAGTTTTAGAATCTGTTTGCAGGTTTTTTTTTTTAAAAAAAAAAAGACTTTTATTATTGCTTTTGTGATTGACTTGTAATTCAGAAATTACAATATCTAGACCTTACATTACACTATATTGTAAGGATTTTAGCATGTTTACAACAGTGTTACATGGTGATGGCATCAACATGTGATGAGCATGTTTTTCAGATCAATCAGCAATGAAATTCATTGGCAGTTAATTTTAAAAACACTTGTATGTTATAAATACCTGCATCTGTTATTTAAGCTTCATACTGTTTATGTTTTGAGCCTGCACTTGGCAGTTGTTTTCCTAGATGTTACTTCTTAGTCTCATTATATTGTTTTTATATTTCTCTACAAAGGAACTTTTGTTCCGTGTCAGGTAATTATTGTTTAGCGTATATTTATTAGGTTACTGTAAAAATTATGTTGTTTTTATATTTCACAACAAAGAAAATGAGTACCGTGTCATGTTATTATTGTTTAATGAATATTTATAAAGTTACTGTATTGTTTTCATAGAATATTCTTATATTCTTTAATATATTTGGGCAAAATTTTCCATGTTGATATTGTAGTAGGGACTTTTATGATTTAACTGTTTTCCTGTTTGCTAGTCTGGTAAATAGTCATGTTGAATAGAATCCACATCTTCCAAAACAATAAAGCAGAATCTTTACAGTAGACTCACCCCATGACCATAATGAACATTAATCATTTGGTTCTAGTGAGAACAGGCAGTTATGCTTTTGCAAATTAATTAAATGATTATTTACAGGACTTGCAATTAGTTTTAGATTCTTAAAATGTTGATGATATTAGAGACAAGATATTAGATTATGTTTCTCAAATTAACAAGAGTATCTCATATATAGATTTTAAAGAAATACATATTTTATAATTGAATTCGAATAATCTTTGCCAACCTTTACAGT
This sequence comes from Unio delphinus, assembly GCA_029339505.1. Taxonomy (NCBI): domain Eukaryota; kingdom Metazoa; phylum Mollusca; class Bivalvia; order Unionida; family Unionidae; genus Unio; species Unio delphinus. The sequence continues at coordinate 114,656 of JAQISU010000209.1, read as the reverse complement.
AAAACCACAGTTATTGAACATTTGTAGTTTAGAAGAAGAGGTTGAAAGTGAGTGTGAGTCTGATCAGATATATTATAATCATTTACATGTTTTGAAATGAACTTCTAGACAACTCATTAGTGAGATATCAAATGTTTATATTAATGTAGGAAACACAGATCTATGTACCAGAAACAATATGTATCAGAGGTAGGAACATCATAGAATACCTCAAAACAATAGGGTTAATAGGAAAGAATATAAAATACCCCCGCCCCCTCAAATAGACCCATATTACAAAATTGGAAAATAGGATATCAACCCTCCCTGGCCCAGATATAAGCAAAATAAAAACAATAAGGGAATTATTCTCCAAACTAGGAACAAAAACCACCTTATGGAATGGAAGCACCTGGCAACGGTCATTGATATGGTGATGATTTATCGAGCCCATCTACACTACGCTGGGCCTATCAATCACATGACCGCGACCTAAGCGACCAAACCAAAGATTAAGGGGGCCAGAAACCCATGAAACCAAAATGGGAAAAAAGATAACTAGCTCGAATACACAAAGAGCAGGTTATCCAAATGGAGAATAAAATAACATCAATAGTCTTTAACACCTAGGATAATGCTAAATATTGAATAGCTAATAACATCCATTGAGAATAAGTAGTCGTGGCTAACGATATCATCAGAATAAGGCGTAATCAGCAGGAGTCGAATTAGTCAGTACTAACACCTCTACAAATATCTCTAAACTTTGTCTTTATATACAGCCTCGTTGACAGCATCAAAATTGAAAGAATAGAATACAATTAGAGATAAATACCACAAAGTAAACCCAGAAAGTGCACTGAGACCAGTACACAATAATTTGTTTTTAAAACAACCCATATTAAGGCCCCAACTTAGAAAATATAAGGTAGTCAAAAGTCCAAAGACTATCAGGCCCCGCCACACAAGGATGCAAATCCACCTTCAGATACATCAGCTTCGCAATACCCAAACTAGATAAAATAAGGTAGTTCAAAAGTCCAAGACTATCAGGCCCAGCAGCACAAGGCTGCATCTAAAACTAAAGTATGGAACCTAGGGCCCAAAATAATGAATATAAGGTGACCAACAAACCAAAGGTCATCAGACACAGCAGCACAACGCTGCACCAAACAATACAATTAGGCTGTACTTAACCACTCACCTTAAGAAATATAAGGTGGTATCGAACCTCGATCCATCAGGGCAGCGGAACGAACAAACCACACAATTTGGCTGTCATACGAGGCTGTATACATTTTAGATTCATAACATCACAGAGTCTATACAAATAAATAGGGAATACTTTAGACCAAGATGCCCTGCAGAAATAAACGCAGCACCGACTGACCTATGGGCCTGCCTTGACGAGTCACCATACAACCTTTTCCACTACCGGCCACCACCAATAATCACAGGTGCGGAGCACGTCCTCTTTCAACACAGCGGTATCGACTTGAATAAGAGTGAGTGTGTGCTGGGTCTATTCCCACTCACCACGGCCTACTATTCACATCTATAGTTGCTAAATAGTGACTCCGATCTGACTACCTAATCAAATAGTGTTGTCTGAACACAGACGCCTGAGGGAGGCAGCACCATTCCCACCCTCAGGAAAAATCAAATAACCGGCCTTTGCTGGATAAAGCAGTGCTAAATGACCCACCGTGGCCAAAGCACTTAAATTTACCCCGCCCCCAATTCTAAATTCAAAACAAACAGCGCAATGGAATCGAAATATTTCAAGAAAGCATTCAAAGCTAGAAGCCGCCTTAACTGGAATGGGAATGCACTCAAGAAGAAAGTAGGGCAGCTCAATATTAAATTAGATCAGGAAGCCTTGCAAAGTTTAAAAATAGCGCAAATTGATGCGAGTAAAAACCAACTGAAAACGGAGGTACGTAAAACAAACCTCCATTTTATTTCTACGCCGGAGCTTAATCTCATTCAAAAAAGAAGCAGAAAAATTAAACCCGCTATCTCGCATTCAATTTAATCTTTATGACAAAATAATTAAGTATGAAACACTGGACGCTACTTTTGTACAGTGCAATTCCAGTATAAACAATACACCATCCCCCAATCTCACCATCATGGCTGCCTCTTCTATCAAGAAGCCAATAGGAATTAACGTTGCCATGTACAACAAACCAACATACGCGCAGGTCGCTAGCACTAATGTGACCCAAGTGCGCAGGCAGACTACAAAGGCTCCACTGGGAATTCACGCTATGCCAGAGAGTAATAAACATAGCAAAAATACAATTACCGTAGTCAAACCCCAGGACCATCAATACAACTGATGGAGTATGATTTAATTTATCCCTCCCAAAATAACAAAACACCCTCCCCACAACTAATTACCAAAAACTCTACTTGGGATGGAAAAGGGAAAGGAAAAAGGCCACTGAACCCCCCAAAAACAGGTTACATCAAAAACAAAACTGCATCTCAGAAACAGCAAAAAAACAAAAAGTAAAAACAACAATCCCACTAAGGCTAATATAAGCCACCCCCAACCAACAAATACATCAAACCAACCTAAGACAACTACAAATAAAAAACCAAACAAACAAAACTATCATAGACTTGACTTAACCCTGTATATAAAAAGCAAAACTCTGCAATTCAACAATTTATCCACTAACAGTCTGGCAAGGGCTCTCCTTAAGTTTCACTCAGGACATAGCCATATAATTTGGCCAAATAAACATTACATCATCATACAGTGTAGCACCAGAGGCCAAGTTGTTAAATATTTAGAAATAGATCAACTCTGTTGTATGACTGTCATCATAGAACCCCACAAACAAGTTCAAGGTTCAAATATCACCGAAAAAATTAAGAATCCAATTAATGAGGCCACTGACACCACCACTACCACAAATAAAATACTGCAACCAACTAAATACAAAGCTTTACTGAAATTAACTTTCAAACTAAGTGTGATTAGAAATCAAGAGTTATCAATGAAGCTCAAAGAAGAAGGCAATAAAGTCATCAAAAACTACCAAATAGGAAATAAAAATAAAAAAACATTACTATTTTGGAAACGCCCCCCACCCCTAACAACTCTAATAAAACTAGGAATTAGAGGAGCAAAGTATAGATTAGAGCCATACATAAATAAACCTAGGTTCTGCACCAAATGCCAACACTAGGGGCACTTTAAGGTCAGCTGTAAATTCCAGGCCAAATGTAGTAAATGTGGGGGGTAACACAATGCGGAATGCAACCGACAAAACCCTAAATGCACCAACTGTAGAGGCCCTCATGTACCTCAATCACCCAACTGCCCCTCTACAATTAGGGAACAAGCTATAGTAAAGATTATGAATATTAAACACTTAAATTACAAAATAGCTAAAGTCACTTATAACGACTCCATCCAAACTAAACAATCAACACCAGTATTAGAACATAAGGACACCAAAATAAATTAAAAACTCAATAAGATCAATAACAGGAATAGTAACAACAACAACAACAATAACAACAACAACCAACCACAACTGGCTTCAATAATCAAGGAACCGGGTGAAGTCATTACTGGGTGAAGTCATTACTTGACTGGACAAATTTATTGGCGAGTTAAATTTAATAGATCAAATTGCACGGAATAATATACAACTGTCAATCATGAATGTCAAAACCCAACTTGAGCATCAAATTATAGCAAACGAACCTAATAAAAATGGCTAATACACCACAAGGGAACGTTGCTCTATGGCAATGGAATGCACGAGGATTGTCAGGAAATATCAATGAACTTAAACTTAAACTAATAAATACTGCCAACTAACCTGATATCCTTTGCATTCAAGAAACTAGACTTTCTGCTAACTCGAAAACATTGCCATCAATACAAAGCTTCTCACCGTGCTATTTCGGAAATCGAAAGGAAGGCCAGGGGAGTGGATTAGCCATATTTATAAATAACACCTTACCATCTGCTACCATAGTACCCATAACATCTAGGAAAATTAGCAATTCACTAATAGAAATTCAAACTCTATTAGTTAACACTGCAAAATGTGAATTACAAATCTTCAATGTCTATGACCCAGGATGGGGTACTAGACTCAACATCAACTAGCATTTAAGGAGTTATATAAATATATTAAATCTGGACTTGCGATTATTTGCTGAGATTTCGATGCCCACAATGAACTTTTGGGGGAGGGGGGAAGTGACGGATGGGATAGGTAAGTGGTTGTAGACATTGATTACAGAATCCACCCTCACTATTCTCAATGATGGTGCTAAAACCAGACTGAGTCCAGTTGACGGCACCCTGTTCGCCATTGACCTCACCCTATGCTCACTCAGATTGGCTTAGGTGGCGACATGGGAGGTGGACCAATCAGACCCATGGGGAGTGACCACTTCCCAGTAATCACCACACTGCAAATGTCCATACAGTACGAATTAAATAATAAAATCCCCAGATAGAATTATTCAAAAGCTGATTGGGATACTTTTCAATAAGTATTAAATAAAACTAAAATATCAGATATAGAATCAAACGACATTGACCTTTACTATGACAACTTAATTAAGATCATAACTCGGGCTGCCACCAACACTACCAAAAACCAGCTGTCAATCAAGGAATCTTAGTGTGCCATGGTGGAATGACGAAATCAAACTAACTAGACAGGCTAAAATTAGAGCTTTAAATAAATTTAAAAGAATTAATATCACTACTCACTTCCTAGAGTACAAAAATCATGATAACAAACTTAAATATTCATTTAAGCAGTCAAAAACGAAAACCTTTGCAAACATACTGTAGTAGCATTCAGTTTAAAACAAACTCAAAACAAGTGTGAGGCAAAATTAGAACCATCAGGTAAAAGCACACCAATAGCACCCCAATAATAAATAATAGCAGTAATTATAAAGAACAAGCTGACTAACTAGCCGTACACTTTAAAAATATCAGCAGCAATAACAATCACACTACTGAATTTTAAAATCACAGAGCTAAAACTGAAATAAAATTCCTCAAATTATTCCAAGACCTAGGACCCAAATTATCACCTCTAAACACCGAAATAACATTATACGAATGTGACCAGGCAATAAAAACTAAAGAAGAAATTTCACCTAGGGAAGATCAAATAGGTTATGTTATATATAAAAACGTACCTATAACGATAGTTAAATTAATAATCAAAATGCTAAATAAAATGAGGGACACATTAAGGCTACCTAAAAAAGTGGAAAACAGCGATAGTAATACCCATACTTAAACCAAATAAGGATCGGAACGATATTAATTCGTACAGACCCATCTCACTCACCAATAACATCGGCAAAATAATGGAAACAGTTATTACTAATAAACTCAAACACCACCTTGAAAGCAACAACATGATATCTCCAAATAATGTGGGTTCAGAAATAAAAGATCCACTACGGATCAATTAACAAGATTAGAATCCGCCATAAAACTTGCATTTAACAACAAAAGAAAAGCGGATAGAAACTTAATTGGAAAAAGCATTCGATCTTGTATGGACCAAAGGCCTTATAGCCAAATTAAATCATTATGGCATTACAGGTCGAATGTTCAACTTCATAGAAAATTTCCTGACCAACCGCAAAATTATAACTTGTGTAGGGGCATCTTACTCTGAAGAATACTATCTTGAAAATGGAACTCCACAAAGGGGTGTTCTCAGTCCCATCCCTCTTTAACCTTATGATAACTGATGTTGACACAAATCTGGCAACACTTAAAATTGGATTATCACAATTTGCTGATGATAGTGGACTATTGAGAGCAGGCAACCCGTCCAACCACCAACACATGGCTGAAATTCAAACCAGCTTAAGCAACATAGGAAAATGGGTTGATAAATGGGGACTTAAACTATCGCACCAAAAACGGTAACTGTACTGTTCACCCCTGATACAAAATTCAAAACCTACCCCAAACTCACCATTCAGAATAAAGTCATAACAGTTGTAAAAGTAGCCAAATTTCTGGGTATGTACTTTGATGAACACTTAACATGGGCTTATCATTTAGATGACCTAGCTAAAAGATGTAATCAGGACCTAAATATATTAAGAATCCTCAAAGTCACTCAGTAGGGTGCTTATCAAGAAACTATTCTAACATTATATAAGGCACTAATAAGATCCAAACTAGACTATGGATACCAAGTAAACACCACGGCATCCACACGTCATTTAAACAAATTAATTAAAATATAAATAAAAAGCCCTACATATTGGTACTGGCGCACTGCTGCAGCTCTTAACTGGGGAACCGACATTACATCTCAGAAGGCAGCAACTCGTATTAAGATATGCAGCCCGACTGGCGACCCATGATAAAACGCACCCCATTCTATTGGCTATTAAAAGATGTAACACTTCCTTCAGAAAAACCTTGAAAAATAATACCTCAGTGGGAAAAATAGTACACGAGTTAAAAGCCAAACTTCCAATATATATATTCCAAGTAGAAACTAACATAATATACGACAAAGTACCTTGGAGTAATGTACAAACAAAAGTAAACATCTCCCTTACAGATAAAAAAATAAAAAAGACCAACAAAATTATTTGAAAACATTAGCATTGGAAATAATAAATAATATCAAAATTTCACAAACTTTACACTGATGGCTCGACTATTACAAATCCTTTAAAAACAGCTGCAGCCAGGGTTATACCTGAACATAACATACAAATGGGCGGGCGTCTACCTGAGCACTGCTCCATTTATACAGCTGAATTCTGGGCCATCCTGGAATCATTAAAATGGATTGAAGAAAACAAACCAAATTAGACACTGATTATTAGCTACTCGCTTAGCGTCCTTTCTTCTATTCAAAACAACACCACTAAATCTAGAGAAAATTTACTAAAGCAAATTAATCGCATATTAAAATTATTACATTCTCAAAATCTAGCAGTTGAATTTATGCGAATTCCATCCCACTTAGACATGAAACAAAATGGCTTAGCAAATCAACTGGCTAAAAACAAACTTACTGAACCTAAATATATGCTGCTCAAGTATAGTCCAACTGAAATATATAATTTAATCTACTTTATGATTAGTCAACAATGGAAGACTGATTGGGACAAATATAAACAAGGGAGAATTTTACATAACATCATCAAGGTAGTAAATAGAAAGAACATACCACCTAGGTGAAAGGGTTATGAACATTCTAAAATAAACAGAATAACACTGGGAAAAACAAAACTGGTAATCAGCTTTGGGAAATATATAAGACCTTTTCCACATAATATTAATTGTTTCACCTGTAACATCCCTGAAGACCTACATCATATCTTCAATAACTGTAACAAAACCAAATAGGAAAGGGACAAATTTAGATCTAAACAATTAGACATTACTGCACCAAGTACATACCCGGAAGTAGTTCAGTTAACCAACAATAACCCTCATGAAACATTCAAAAATCTAATTGAATTACTCAAATAAAGAAAATCTCAGTTTAACTGAATGAAATTAACTTAGACAAAGGAGCCACGCTGCCGGCGGACGGAATATCACGTGGATAACAAAGGAAATGCGCTGCTGGGAGCAATCACTTTCGGAGCCACGCCACTGTAGGCCTACAAGAACTGGTAAGACATTAAAACTATCCCTTATTTAAACCTTCGGTTAATTCATTGTGCCACTATATAAACTTATTTAAAACTTATTTAAGATAAATCTAAATCATAATAACAGTAATTAATTGTTATTTCACTAGTAATATTACTAACCATTGTCATAATCATCACTTAGCTTATGATAATAACCATGCATTGAACTTTAATCTAGCTCAGTATTACATAATGAAATAAAACCAAATAAGTAGAATAACCCTACCCACAATAAAAGTAAATCATAAAAGTTAAACTACAAATTAAGTATGACAGGACCAACGGCCAAAATACCAAGGAAAACAATTCCACAATCCTTCAAAAGGAGGACTACAGAGGCCAAATATGGAAGAAAAAGCAAGAAAATGGAAATGTTAAACAAACAACTAACCACAGATCCAACTGTTGACTTGCTACCATCCGAAATATTAACGGAAACCTTCTTCTCAAGTATAAATGTAAAAGAAATAACCCAGACGACATTGGATGTAGAACCGGTGTCAACTAAGGTCACCAGAGCAACCGGCAGGAAAATAACAAACGAAATAACCAATGGGGATGATGCCATCAAATATAAAAAGGTTAAAAGACCTATTAGAATACAGATCATATCCAAAAATTCAACAATAAACGAAATAGATCAACAAGGAATCCGAACTGACAACAGAGTAACAGCAATAACAACAGAAACAGAAAACATAACAACAATAACACCTGAAATGGAAAAAAAAAACAACAATATCAACAAATGATCCAAATGAAAATATTAAAGCGGGAAGCAAAAATGCAACAACAAACGAAACAGAAACAAGGAGAAGAACTGGTAACACAACAACAACACTAAATTCAGGAACGGAAAAAACAAAAACAACACATGAAATGATTAAAACAACCATAACAATAACAACAGACGACTCGCAGGAAAAGAATAAAGGGAGAAACAAAGATGCAAGAATCAACAAAAATAAAATAAACAAGGAGTGAGAACTGACAACACAACAACAACACTAACACAGGAAACAGAAAAGACAAGAACAATAATAGGACCTGAAATGTAAAAAATAACAATAATAGCATAAGATAACCCACCTGAGAAGAATATAACAGGCGTCAAAATATACCAAATGAAACAAACTCCAATCAACATAAACCATGACTACAGGACAACATCAACATAACAGAAAATAAAATCAGCTACACCTACAGCAGCAGTCAAGAGTTTTGACCATCTAAACTCATCTCGGATAGAGAGATGGAAGAGATACAAAGCAATTAGTGAGGCTGATCGGGTTGAACGTTCGGAAAGAAATACGAACAATGGCAAACAATAGCAGTAAAACCAAGGCAAAGGGATTATGGAAATGGAAATAAAGATAAAGATAAACAACCAATGAAAGGCCCAAAAGAAAATCAAAAGTACCAAACATGCTAGCACCAAAGAATGACAACAATAGCAAACTAAAAGCAATTGTGCAAAATGAACAAAACAGCACCAACAATAATATTGGCAACACCATCCAAATATGTAGGTACACAGAAAATACCTCTAAGAACAAAAACGACAATTATAATCAACAAACAGGAGATAGCAACAAGCAAAAGATGTATCAGCAATATCAACAACAAAGGAAAATGGGCAATCACCAATACCAGTACCATGCACCAGAACACACTATCTTCATAGCCAGTGGAACTGTGAGACTGCTACGCATTATTATCAGGAGCCTAGCTAATGCACTCATAAAACATGGCGGAGAGTTTAGGATTGTAAAATCGCCCAAGGATTATCTCATAAGACAGTGCAACACATTGAAACAAGTCTGCAAATGTATGAAAATCACAACCATAGCAGGGCTCCTAGTACAAATCACAAGGCACAAAGCCACAATCAAAGATCACAACAACGATAAAAAAAACAAGCACAACTCAAGATAAGGATAAATCCACTCAAAGACCATATTTAGAAAACCAAGCTAAATGGAAAGCAATCTTTAAACTATCTCGAACAATGGTGTGGAAAATGCAAGAAAATATTGAATATGACATCAAATTTCACAAAATAACTTGCAAAAGGGTTGTCAAATTACATAATCATCTAGGAATGTAAAAGTCAACAATCCTACTAGAATTCCAACCACCCCCACCAGTACACATTATGACTAGACCACATGGAACTAAAGTAAAACTACAGCAGTACATCAACAAACCCCGATACTGCAATAATTGCTGTAAATGGGGTCACTTTTCTTCCCGCTGCCTTTCACACCCATTATGTGGAAAATGTGGCGGTAAACACACAGGATCATGCCTTATAAAAATACCCAAGTGTGCTAACTGTAGGGCTGATCACATATCATATGATACCCAATGCCCCATAGCAGTACAAGAAAGTTGTCATTCGAATAATGGATCAGCAAAAGATCTCCTATAATAAAGCCAAGAAACAAACATATGCAAAATAAAATCATGCCTAAAGCAAAAAAGGCAGAATCACAACCCAAACCAAAAAATAACTAAACAAAATGATGATAAAGATACAACAAGGCAAGCTTCAAATCAAGAAAAACATTAACACCTGCGAGAACGAGAAACCTAGATACAACCGCAAACCCAGTGATATTTTTAATAGAACAACCATTGACACCTATTTAAATCAACTCCAGAAATTAATCAGCAACCAATTGAGGAACGACAGAATTATGAAAGATGAATTTATTAACATATATATGCAACAAATACAGTACTACCTAGCATCACCCCAGGGAGAGAGTTCAACCCATCACGAATAAATCAACAACAAAAATATTAACAACAACATAAACAAGGGATACTGGAAATACAAATAATGCTTCGGCTGACAAAACAAATAACAACAAGACCCCAGACAAGTTACTTATATGGCAATGGAATTGCAGAGGTCGAGATAAAAACCATGGAGAACTAATCGCAGCAATCCACGAAACCATCACCAAGACCAAAATCATGTCTTCAAGAAACTCTACTTAAGGAAACCATTACAAACATTCCTAAAATAACAGGCTATCAAACTACATTCTTAAAACACAGAAATACCGGCAAAAAAGGAGGAGGCCTAGCCATATATGTACATGACACCATCACAGATGCAGTAGAGGAAGTTAATAATGTGAACTCAACAGAAACACCAATTGAATTTCAAAAAATTGTCTTCACCGTAGCAACAAAAACAATACATCTGTACAACATATATGATCCAGGACAGGTTTCCATTATAAACAGATTGCAATGCCCTGGTGGACAGTAAATTGTAGACTTGCCATTCAGGAGAAAAAAGCAGCCTTAAATCGCTTTAAACACACAAAAGCCTCCTCTGACTTTCTTGTATACAAACAAACAGAAATCAACATAAGGACTGTAATAAATGAGGCAAAAAAGTACTCATGGAGAAGATACTGCACAACGCTCAATCATAACACGAATACTAAAAAAATCTGGAACAAAATAAAGGACATGAAAGGCAAAATACCCACAACAGCGCCGAAAATCCAAGGAACAAAAAACAAGAATGAAGTAGCAGATAAGTTAGCCCAACACTTCGCTAACTACAGCAGCGATAACAATCACAAACACTAGTTCTTACAGCAAAAATCAACATTAAAAAAAGAATTCCCCCACATTTTCATAGATAGAGACAACAAAGATTTGCCACTGAATGACACTTTTAATCTAAAACGAAAAGAGACAAGCCCTCAGCAGAAAAAGAAGTACATCACCAGGAGAGGATAACCTAGACTATGCAATGTACAAACATGTACCAAGCAATATGCAGAGCATTACCTTAGACTTAATAAATCTGATATGGAGAATAGGTCGCATCCCCACACTATGGAAGCGAGCCATAATCACAGCCATCAAACCAGGCAAAGACCCCACTAATGTAACCTCCTACAAACCTATTTCACTAACAAATACAATATGTAAGGTAATGGAAACAATGGTCAACAATAGATTAAAACACCACCATGAACAAAATCAACAACTGGCTGAACAACAAAGTGGATTTAGGAATAAGCGATCTACACTTGATCAATTAATCCGTCTGGAAGCCAACATCAACTTAGCATTTATTGCCAAAAGGAAAAGAGATATACACCTAATAGCAATATTTCTAGACCTAGAGAAAGCCTTCGACCTAGTCTGGACCAATGGCCAGGGCTGTCAACGAGTACCCGGGTACTCGGGTACCCGAACGTAGCGAAAAACCCGGGCATTGCAAATTATTGACGAGTACCCGTTCACAAAAATAAGTTGTCGACAACACTATCAAAATATCATATATCATCAGCAGCACACTGGTCTGAGTAGTCCGAGTTTCCTCTGACCCTTGCCATCCCATTTTCGATATTTGGACATTCATGTTAAGGTGTAGGGTCAAAGCTATTCTCCTGTCAAAAAGTTGGAATTCGCCGACACCATTTGATGTCGTAATGAGTAGCAGTTTACATGCCGGCCCATCCAACTTGAACGATCTTTCATTGTTATATACCAGCATGAAATCGATAGGAATATGATTTATTTTCTCAATAATCGTGAGCATAGCATTTGTTATGCCTTTAATATGCTGACAGACGAAAGTATATTATTCCCGAGATTTGTCCCGGATCTGGCTATTTGTGTTCCTAATCACGTGACTACACAAATCTCGCAACCTAGGTCATACAGTCACGTGATATCAACAATCAGCAAATTTCCAAAAGTTGTTGTACATATAATTTGGACATATTATATAGTAGCCACATAACTAAATACAGTATGTTCTCTCCTCACTAAGCCATACAGATTCTATAAATATAATTCGTGGGAAAATAGAACAAGATTTGCTACAAAATAGAACATATTACTGTAGTGTAGGAAAGTACAAGTCCACGGACAAGCGTACTCGTATATTGTAGTTACGTAAAGTGGTCTTTTCTAAAATACTTTATGTGGGATTAATGGAATGTTAATATAAACGAGATTTTTGGGTTACACATGATTGGTATCTTTTCTGTTAATAGTAAAACTTGACTAGATTGGAAATAAGTGAGACCCAGGCCTTTCAAGCATAAAAATAATAACATCCAGGAGTGTGGAGAAACAGAACAACTCTAATCTGACTGTCGACGAAAACACGGCTGATCCATAGGACTTTATCTACTTTTACGCAACACGGATTCTGATTAGAGTTGGAATTCGCCGACACCATTTGATGTCGTAATGAGTAGCAGTTTACATGCCGGCCCATCCAACTGGAACGATCTTTCATTGAGATATACCAGCATGAAATCGATAGGAATATGATTTATTTTCTCAATAATCGTGAGCATAGCATTTGTTATGCCTTTAATATGCTGACAGACGAAAGTATATCATTCCCGAAATTTGTCCCGGATCTGGCTATTTGTGTTCCTAATCACGTGACTACACAAATCTCGCAACCTAGGTCATACAGTCACGTGATATCAACAATCAGCAAATTTCCAAAAGTTGTTGTACATATAATTTGGACATATTATATAGTAGCCACATAACTAAATACAGTATGTTCTCTCCTCACTAAGCCATACAGATTCTATAAATATAATTTATGGGAAAATAGAACAAGATTTGCTAAACAATAGAGCATATTACTGTAGTGTAGGAAAGTACAAGTCCACGGACAAGCGTACTCGAATATTGTAGTTACGTAAAGTGGTCTTTTCTAAAATACTTTATGTGGGATTAATGGAATGTTATATATTGTAGTTACGTAATGTGGTCTTTTCTAAATACTTTATGTGGGATTAATGGAATGTTAATATAAACGAGATTTTTGGGTTACACATGATTGGTATATTTTCTGTTAATAGTAAAACTTGAGTAGATTGGAAATAATTGAGACCCAGGCGTTTCAAGCATAAAAATGACAACATCCAGGAGAGTGGAGAAACAGAACAACTCTAACCTGACTGTCGACGAAAACACGGCTGATCCATAGGACTTTATCTACTTTTACGTAACACGGATTCTGATTAGATTTTGGAAATCTTGATTTCATGCTCAGCCTATTCTCACACTGATATAAAGTACAACTGAACTATTTGGCAATTCACTAATTACACAGATACTTAATACTTCATTTTAGAAGTAACACGATATCAAATCGATTGGATTCTGTCTTTAACTAGAGTGATACAATTTGACAAACTAGCTTTCCAAAACCGGGTGACATTCTGCTTTGCCGTGACCCGACATCTTACTCTAAGGCAAGACTGCCATTTAACGCGGGTGCCAGGGAGACTGTGGCAACACAGCCTAATGTAGTCAAAGTTATCTTTTTGTCCCGAGCTCGACCCTCGGGCATTAACTGGTCGCGAAAGCACATAGTTGCGCTTAATTCATATACTTGAATTGAATTGAACTGGCAAAAAGCATTCGACTTTATACGGACCAAACGCCTTATAGCCAAATTAAATCATTATGGCATTACGGGTCGAATGTTCAACTTTATAGAAAATTTCCTAGCCGACCGCAAAATTATAACTAGGGTAGGGGCAACTTACTCTGAGGAACACACCCATGAAAATGGAACAATTTGAGGGTATTTAAACCAGAAGGTTAAGGTACGCACACTAAATTTACTAGCATCTCAACTTGTATAAAATAAAAGTTGTTTGATTATAGTCTTTTTTTTAGATTAAAGTGTCATATAAATGATTTAGAAGCATATGGATTTAATTTTGATATAGCAAAGATTAACCGCCTGTATGAAAAGGTTAAGTGATCTGAAATAGTGTAACTTTGACTAGTAATTAACCAACTGTAGTTATCATATTTTTTATTTCATTTGCTGTATAGCAATGTAATCTCCTCCCCAATTTAACCCTTTAATGGAGTCATGGGTGGCTGAGAGATCGAATGTTCTCACCATTACAGAACACTCACACATTTCACCACTGAATGAATTGGCCTCAGCTCGGCCAATTTAAGTATGTGAACATTCTTTTGGTAGCTGACCAAGTTATTCATAATGGCCAGGACGTATATGCTAGCATTACTTAAAAACAATGCTAAACCCCACAAACCAAATCCATCCATGTCTTCCTCTAACCCGAACCCCCAGGTCTTGTACTAGGTTTCCTGGCTAATGGCTTATATGCAACATGGAACAGATACCACTCACCGTGCAGCTATGTTACAAAGCAGGTTAGCATTGGAATAGAGGGTGCATAAAATCAAAGGGTGCATAAGAAAGGAAAAAACAAGAATACTGTAAACTGCATATAACTAGCACAGTGTTTATTTTTTATGCTTAAATGGTTTCAAAAATGAATATGATGGAAACCAAACCCAATGAATAGTATACATTGTGCAGTTCACCAAGTAAAAACAATGATATGTTCAACATAAAACACTTATTTTTATAAACAAAGTCAATACACATTTCATATACCAACAAGTGAATCATATTCAATATTGGCAGATAAAAATCAAGACACGCTGTTTAGAAAAGTATATACAGAAAGATTCTTTCCAGAAGGTTTGTCCCAATCATGCTATGTATTTCTTGAACTTTCTTTAGCACTTTTTATGAAGTTTATCTTTCTTAAACTTGAGAAAAATACATACTCATAGTTAAGAATTTTGTTGAAACCTAGGCCTGTCTGTGACAAAATTTCTATGCAAGCACAGCTTCTAAATTCCCGAAACATATTTAGCTTTGATATATAGCTAAATATGATTCTCTTCAAATACTACAGTATTATAAGCAATTCTAAAGAAAATTAACACCTTCAGTATTTCTCAACGTCAATATGCTTCATATTTTTTCTCAAAACCAAATTAAATATAGAGTACATCAGTTTATATGACCAATACAGAAATAAAGAAATGCAATAAAACCACAACATTCTATTATCTGTTGCATATTGTGTTTTTACAGCTTTAAACATTGAATAATTTAACAGATTTTGCCAAAATGTTCTCAATTCATGTGGGACATACCAGAAATGTGATAAACTCATTAGCGAGATATTTAAAATGTCAACTATATAGGATGTCATATTGACATAGTTTTTATGTTGCTTACATATTATATGAAGTCTTCTCTTGAAAACCTTATATCAAAACAATTGTATGTTTAGGATGAGTAGCTAGAACTAGATTTCACCATCGCTGTATTGGAACCATACTGGATAACGGAAGAGCACAATCTTTTTTTTTTGAACAACTACACATCATAAGTCTTCTCTTAAAACAACTACATCAACTCAACTTTCTATGTAAAATCAACAGCACGGACAATATTTCACAGTAGTTGCAATCAGGCAATAATGGATAATAGATTAGCACCATTTGTATTTGGACCAACAACACATCAAAGTATTTTTGGAAAAATATCAGAAATGACAATGACAAGATTTTCAAGATGGCCAACATGTTAAGAGTTAGACAAGCCCAGTTTAATTTTGGACTAACTACAGATCATTATTATTATCCTGGTATAAAACCACATCCAATTTTATGTAGGACCAACTTCAGATCACAACAAGTCTTTGAGTATAAATTACACATCCAATATTAGTTATGACCATCATGAGATCAAAACGTGTCTTCTGGTATAAAACCCCATGTATACGTCAGTTATCACCTGGAATAAGTAACAAGAAGATTGTCAAGAATCTACCAAGACGGCAATGCTGGATATCTGTTCTAGTTAGTATCGCATTACTATATATTGAAATGTTCTATGTGATTTATCTGGTTTTTCTACCTTGATGTGATAGCAGCAGATTTCTGGTTGTTCTTGGACAATATTTTGAAACTTATGTGTCATCCTTTTTTGCTTCAGAAACTTGACTTTTATTTAAAATATTTTTTGATATTTTGATTTTTTTTTACTACACCATTGAGAAATATGCTTCTGGTGGTTATCACATGAACATTGGGCCTCTGACTTCATGAATGTATCAGCTACTAGACTCGTTTAACCAGATATGAAGACTAGAGTACTAGGTCAACTTTATTGAAAACCAGTTTCATCTATTCTGTGAACGCATTATAGACATACATAATGAATTTGAAATTTTTGACAAGATGAATTATCTTCTAATTGATTCTTACAAACAGGGATACATGTAAGGCTATTTAATTTGCCAGGCATATTTATTAGCTACCACCGGCCCCAATGGGGTTTATGTGAATTCCAACTTTTCTATGGACAATAAATCCTGACCCATAATCAAACATGTACAACAAAAATCTAAATTTGGTGGGATAGATCAGAGGAAACTAAATAGTTGATTATTACTTTCTGTATAGAAGGAGTACCAAAATAATGACTGCCAGTGAGTTAGACAATTACTGCCCAGATGGCAATGTGTATATTTGAAGCTATTTTGATTTCCAACCAAATTGACATTGCAAATGTTTTAGTGAAAATCCCAAGCTAATATGATTATCCATTCTGGTGGCAACGTTGGATATCCAACTGACAACTATTTGCATCAGAAGATTGGCCAAATGAAATGCAATCTAGGACATTTTTACCAGCCCCACACTTGTATCTGCATATACAACCTGTCCTATTTATAAAGGTCTCCCCAACATTCGAAAAGACAATACTTGCAAAGTAAAATTATTTCAATAGTATTAAAAGTGTATCATTAATCCATATCACACTTCAGAAGTTATGTAAATGTATTTTGATATGTATAATACTGAGTTAGAAACTAACAGTACACAGTGTAGTAAACTATATGAAAAGCAGGTATGAAGTACTTACATTTATCTTAGCTATCTGTATGGCCAACTCGTCAATGCCAGGCTGTTTTAATTCATGGCTCCCTAGGACTTCTGATGTTTTATAACTTCCTACAGTAAAAGGAAAACATTTATTTAGTACAGTTAGCAATAGAACCAAAACGTTGAATTTGAATAAGGTATAAAATATGTAAATCTAAAAAATACATTAAAATATATTTGACAACAACACAATTTTCATAAGAGCACCATGATTTATACTGGCCAAATGTATTTTGAGAAACCCCAGATAAGGCTTCTTACTTCTTCGACTGGCAAAGTACAGAGAGCTGAGAATGACCATGGGGGTGGGGAGGGGTGGAAGTGTCTTGCGTGTGTGTGATTGTGATTTGTAACATAGCTTTTAGAATTTTAAGTCATATCAATACGACGTCTGCAGTGTGACAGTTTATAGTGATTTCTAGCACTGGGGTATCATGTCGGAGACATGTATAATGATGTCCCACTCAATCAAATCATCCTGACACCACGCCGACCAGTCCTACCACTAACCTCTTAATGCTGAACATCTAGTGTGGTAGTTGTTATTACCATTTTTGTAAGTCTTTGGTATGACTCGACTGCTGACCGGACCTACAAAGCTCCGCTTCCGAGGTGGATACTCTAACCTCTAGGCCACCTGAGCGGTTGGAAGTGTCTTGCTATAACTTGAAGGTATTGTTCCACAACATTTGAGGCTAATACAATTACATGCAATACAAATCAACTTAACTGCAGTCATATTTACATTTACAATATTTCGTTTCATTATGGTTTTTTTATACAATTATTCCTCAGTTTGAAATTGAATAAATCAGTAAATAAAATCTTTAAAAGTGGATGGAGTGGATTATATTCTTCCTTCCTTTTCCTACACAACTTGTTTTGCCACCCCACTGCAAAATTAGTTCTCTTGTTAAGGGGAGGGGGAGATTTAAAAAAACACATGCATTTTGATTGATACAATTTAAAATGTATGATTTCAATATAAATTACTATATACATCGCAACATCTATATTTTTTTAAAGTATTTTTTAAACACAGGACAAGTTGAAAAATTACTAATTTAATTCACCAATTTAAAATTTGTAATATGGCTGGCATCAGTGGGCTCAATCACTATTATTCTGTGTGAATTCGAACATATACATGATGTTCATAATAACAGACATAAACGTTTTGGAAAGAAAGTGGGGCAGATGTTCTTTTCTTTCTTCCTTTCCTCCAACCTTCCCAATTTTTGAACCACCTCAATGCAAAATTATATATATCTCGCGCGGGGGGTGGGGGTAATAATAACAAAATATACTCGTACTTGAAACAAAAATATGTTTTTTTTTACTTCAATAAAGCTAATTTGCCTCATAAACAAAGAATGCATTCAAGTTTTTGTAAATTAGAAGCTTAAAATTTTCTTCACATATGCTGTCATACCTACTTAACCCTAACCCATGTACTGTTCAAATATTTTACAATTTCCGACACAAACAAAAACTATTTTTTTTAGATCATAGATTAATTTTTTGAATTAAAAATAGGGTTTTATTTTCCAATCTGGCTCATTTGTTCATGTTTAATTTTTATTTTAAATTACTGACGGTTATGTCGTGGTATAATTTTAAAAATTATTTTTTTTAAAAATGTATAAATATAAATTCATCGCTAAAGCTATGAAACATTTGTAGATATGGGTAAACAATACCTTTTTTTTGCTAATGAGAAATGATTATATAACGTGTCAAAACATGCTTTCCATAGAACAATCGTAGACATCCAGCAGCCATCTTTGTAATCCAGATCAAATCTGATTGAACGACATGCGCTTGGAATAAGGATGAACTCGGCACGCGCTTGGAAAGAAAGCGACACCTGGTGGATAAAGTCGGTACAAAATGTCGTCGTCCTCAAGTCATTGATAATTTTTGTCTATCAAAATTGTGTCATTTTTTTATATATTAATGAATATATTATAAATAAATATTTTAATAAATGTAGATCACTTAACAATATGGAGATGAACATATTTAAACTTTTATAACAACAAATACAATGTTATTTGAATTTGACTTAATGTCGGCATGACAACTATGCTTGACGAAAAGGTCATGTTTACATTTTTTTCCTAAATTTAAAATGAAATCTTTGATAAGTTTCAATAAATAAAGTTTCTAATTTTATTAATGACGTCATTAAAAGTTTTTTATGTCGATAAAATATAAGAAATATGAATTACCTTGATACAAGTGACGGAATACAGTAATGTCATGACTCATATTGCGTGTGACATACAATCGTCCATTGTCCCAGAACATGGCATTGAGACGTGGTGGAATTCCCGGAGTGAAAATGGCGACAAGTTGACAAGAAGCTGTAAGTTGATGGATACAGGCATCATTATGGAATCCATTGTTGCCTACGAAAATATTCCCGTCTTCATTTATAACGATTGCTGTTGGCCATTGCAGACGTTGATGTTTGTATATATATTTACATTGACTGGGATTCAAAATGTCGAATCCATAGACACCAGTATTCGGGGATTTAACACCAGCATAACATGAAATATAAACTCTGTTGTCCTTTGTTGTCTCGCGACTAGAACCAAATTCTGACCGTTTACAAATCTGGTGAATCGAGTCAACATGACCGTCATCAAGCGACACGATACACCAGTACAACGTGTCATGTTTTCTACCAGTTACAACAATATTGTCATTGACTCTGACAACACGATAACATCTGTCAAATACCCCATGCAGACTAAAACTCCTGATTCTTGTAAAAACAGGCGACAAGTCATCAGACCTAATGGACGCCATTATTACCAAACCGTCTTCATGAAGGACACACATTGTCGTGGCATCCGTCAGACAGATGCCACGTGTTCTGGAGTCACTGTCTAACCTGTCTAGGATTTTCCCATCATGGCGTCGATGGATTCTGACATTTTTATGATTGCGGTCTACGACGATTATCTTGTTTTGGCAGATGACAATAGAGGTGGAGTTGGATATTTCATTGGCTGCGGAAATAAAGTGACATAAACATTAATACACATCTACACAAAAATAATAAACTTATTTAATTATATTAAAATAAGAAATAACTTGTACATTTGCAGTTTGTAAGAATTAATACATTGATACAATTTAATTATTGTTATAACTTTAAAACTTGATTCCTATTAAATGTGTTATACTTATTTTGTTGTTCTGAATTTAAACTGAAGACATTGTTGCCGTATATATTATATATATATTATATTTTATTCTTATTACAAGAGAGATTTATAACAGACATCACACAGACCCAGTAATCACAATATTATAGTTCTGTACAATATTTTAGTAAAATGAAGATAACAACAATAGTGTGTTAACAGGTTGTGTGTGGAAACCACCATTGTCCCTCATTTCTAATCAGGTTTACGTATGTGCATTCGTGCGTGTGTATTACTCGTATATTCCTCCAAAAATGGAAAAGGTGTTGTAATAAATACACACGGTAATATGTCTGAAATATCCTTTAACAGAAATATAACTTGGATATTTTTTTTTAAAACTCGTTTGGATGCTAAATATTTTGACACTTTTAGAGTTTTATCAAAATTCTACATGTGCTAGCAGCGAAAAAGACAAGACAAATTCGTACATTAACTTAACTTTACACAAAACAGGGACATGCACCAAAATGACTACAAGAATAATCAAAGGGGCTCGTTACAAAGCAAATCAGGGTCTAATCTGTAACAATATTAATATTTATATTGTTACAGGTTAGACCCCGATTTATGGACGGTTACTCCTAATTTGCTTTGTAACGAGCCCCAAATGGAATAATGGCTGTCGATTTTAACTATTACAACTATAAATAAAGCATTAATCGCACACTAAATCAGTCAACTTCACTTCCAATTGTTTAGAAAACCGTAACAAAATTAGAAACACTTCGCAAGTTTACAACTACAAGCTACAACAGTATCACTTAAATATTTAAATTTTGTTTTAAATTGTTTTAAATTGAAATAAAAGCCGAAAAAATTATCGAAAATATCAAAATATCTAACATGATGAATGCCATTTATTGCCTTCTATGAAAAGTTGTTTAACCACATTATTAATATTAGCGTTAGACATGCAAACGGGGAAAAGCAGAGGACGGGCTGGTGAACGAAATTCACAAACTACTACTACTACTACTACTACTCCTACTACTACTACTACTACTACCAATAATAATAATAATAAATAAATCAATCATTCATATAACATTTCCTCTCATACTTAACATTGAGGCGTTACCCTACATGTATGTGCTACCCTGAGCATTTCAAAAACAATCCATTTAAGTAAATGTCTTCATTCATTTACTTTTGTCTCCTGCATTTTCTCATATTATGCTGCCTGCTTTGGATTATGACGTCTGCAAGAACAAGAACGCTGGCGGGAAACAAGAAACATGAAGACACGTGCTTATTTAAATACAAATATGCGAAGATCGATGTACTAAAGTTAACGTGACACAAGGGTAAAACATCGTTAGCGATTTATTCTGACTGAATTTGAATATCGATGTTTGAAGTAGCGTGTGTCTTCAATTCCATAACACAAACTATATCAACTCCATTAATCCCTGGAACAATAACAATGTCAGACAAACATAATGGAAAACAGATGACACACATATTTATGATTGAAAGATTGCATATATTGGTAGATGAGATTAATTTATAGTATATAAAACAAAATTACATCATCTGCTTTTATCCAAATTATATCATTGCTGCTAATGCTGTTTTTGCAAACTCTTGGTAAACACTTGAAATGATCGAAGTAATAATTTGTAGAGAATTTAAACCTTGGTAGCTTGAATGTGTATGGGGTTTTATTTTTTGTGTATTGGTTCTTATGTTAATTTAAATCCCTTTCTATGAGAACTATTTCTCAAGTTTAAAGCTCCAAACTCCAGATAATACTTAATAGTTATCGATGTGTGTCGAGATTTATTTCTCTATAAAGGAAATTCTTGCACCATAATATCATGTATGTGAACAGAGTGTGTGTGATTTACATTTTTAACATAGCTTTAAAAAAATTTCATTCATATCCGCACGATGTCTGCAGTGTGGCAGTTTATAGCGATGTCTAGACATGTGGCATGATGTCTCACCCAATCACATTATCCTGACTCCAGGCCTACCACTCATAACATTAACCTCTCGATATTGGGCGCCAAGCCAGGCTGCCGTTAATAACATTTTTGTACGTCAGTGGTATGACTCGGCCGGGTAACGAACCCACGATCTCCCGCACCCGAGGCGGTTGTTCTAAGCACCAGGCCACCGGAGCGGTGTCAATGAATAGTAAAGACTCAACTAAGCAAATGTCGTACATTTCATTGCCGTAGTGAGCTGTCACGAAGACAACTTTTTGCGAAAAAAAGTGTTTATCTTTGTTTCACTTCATACGTGTACATCCTGGCCGTATAAATGCAAAAGAAAACATTTATGTTTTAAAGATTCAATTTATTGGTAAATAAGGATACTGTATAAAAATAAAGTTTTGCATCATTTCATCATGTTAAAAAACATTAAAGAATCAATTATACATATGTCGCGCATGCAATTTCCGATGTAATTTTTAATGATGAAGTGTTTTCACAAAGAAAGAGCCTATCTTTGAGAGGAAAGTAATCGCCATTGTTTCACTTTGAACCTGGACATCCTGGCTGTATAGATACAGAATTAAAGATTTTCATGAATGATTTGTTATTATCAGTCCACCATATTCACGAAAATAAATCATCGGACTTAAAGAAAATTAATACGTCTTTGTGAAGAAATTACATTGTATGAAAAATGTCAAGCAGATTAACCTATTTATTCGATGTTTACGGGCTTTTTTCATGATGTAAGGTAAATCCATCTAAAACTGAACTTTTATCCTGAAAAGAGACTTTCTCTTACAAAATTGTATCAACGTGTATTGCATCGACACGAACCAATCGCTTTTCAAAAAAGAAACTACAAATTACTAACACAGATGAAATTACCGATGCTGATTAAACAAAAAAATAACAAAATACTTTGCCAAAATTTTACCAAACACGGTTACCCTAATAAGTGATTTGAAGCTCAACAGTGACAAAAGAATATCTCTTACATATGTAAGAAATTGTTGCCAGAGAAAGTAAATGAACTATCATTAAGCTGATTCAAAATATAAAAATTTAAAAAACCGCGAAATATTTCAGGAGGTTTTTACAAAACAACTTTCGTATTTGAGGATGGGTGCTTTATTGCCTTTCAATTATATTCTTTCTCTTTAAGTTTCTTTAATACGTTTCCGTAAAATCAGCGTAACTCTTTGACAAGTAAAGTGAACAGTATAAATTTCTTGATAGAAAGAGATTTTTTTCCTGATTATTGCAGAATACCCTTTCCCAGTGGATCGTTCTCCAGGAACGCTACATTGTATACATTATTACACTTCCTCTTAAAACAGCCGCAACATTTATATCCGTAATTATGATGGGAGAACAATAACATAAATTTTTAAATATTATCAACGGCATTTATAAGGTTTTGAAATTCCAGTTGGATATTACACAGCATTTTATGTGGACGTACTCATCCGATTGAGATGCTAGCATACTAATCTCAATGTTCATGACCCTGTTAGAAGTTAAACCACAACCTTTATAAACAATTTCCATAAAACTACACGCACTGTGATTAAGAAACGTTATGCTGGCCTTGTTCATTTCATGTAACTGAGCACACTATTATTACAGCAAATCACAATCTGTTTTGGTATGAATGTGAAGTTTTGCAATATATTGTAGAATATATTATACAAAACTTCGACTTAAACAAGTGAGAATGCTAGTTAAAATAAAATGTGGCCAAAGTTAAGCAAACACCTCAGCCAGACACTTGAAACTTCCCAGGAAATTAACTCAGTAAATCAAACACATTTCTCATTGTTTGGATCACCTGAGCGTGGATGCAGGGACGTTATTTCAAAGTTTGTCGGGGGTGGGGGTTATGGTAAATAATACGGGCATATTAATTTTCGTATATAAGCTACTACAAATTTTACAGCACATACAAATTCGGAGGGGGAGGAGCAAAGAACCTATAAGTAATGATGATAGCAGATTCGATTAAGGCTGCGACCTCCAATTTCCGCGTCGTGCCTACGTGTGCGTCTCGTCTACCACCATGTCTTATAACTTAAAGGGGCTCCCGAGTGATGTCTATAGCGCACTACGTTACAGATCACTGCGATCTCAACTGTCTGAGTGGGTTCGAGTCTCGGATTCGGCCAATGTGGGTATCCGAAAGAGCTTGCCAATAGATTTTCGTTGGTCGGTGACTCATCCCGGGATTTACGCAGTTGTGCCTGTCACTGCGGTATATGAGCGTATACTACAAACGCTGTCTCATCATGCATAACATCTTATTGCTAAATCATATCTTTAAAATAACTAACCGCCATGGTGGCCTTGCAGTTAAAACGGGAAGTCACGGGTTCGAACCACGGCCGAGTCATACCAAAGACATATTTAAAAAAATATAATGGTACTAATAGCTGCTTCCCAAGGCGTATTCCTTTATGAGGTCAGTGTTACCTGGTTGGCCTGGTATCAGAATCATGTGACTGGGTGGTACATCATGCTGTGTCATGATGCCACAGCGCTAGACTTCACTATAAACTGCCCCACTGCAGACATCGTAGCGTGACAGTTATTCGTAAAACGTTATCAAACAGGTACATAAAACGTGTCGTATCCCCTCGACAAAGCGTATAACTGATGAGGATTCTTTTCTTATGCACACTAAAACTGTATTACAAAAATGTTTGTAAAACTACGGTGTGATTTAAGTGTTATATATTAAAACAGAAGAACTAAATCTAAATAACGACATATCAAGTCTAATGGAATTATTATTAGGTATGAAACCAAATAATATGATTATTTAAAAATATCGTGTCGATAAATCGAAATATTACCTCGTTCTTTCATCAGTTTGGAACCCATTGCTTTGACTAAATATGATCTTTATCAATATATAATGCATGGGTTTTCAATAATTGTGTACAGCCGTCAATAGAGTGCCATCTTTTTGAGAAAGATCAATCTATTGCCTGAGAGATTCGATGCTTATTATTGCTAATCGAACCGAAGTTGATATTTGCATTTTGTCTATTACTCGTCAGTAAGTTTCATTTTTGTTTTCTTCTTTGCAAAACGAATATTAACTGAGTAATCTTTTATGACACAAATATGGCCCAAAATATAATCATTGTTTTCCAACAATCGTCGCGCGAATTTAATCCTTTAAAGGTAACGAAAGGTGTAAGCCGGATTAGATTAAAAAATACGTGGGTTCGAGTCTAAGATTCGGCTAATGTAGTTATGTGACAAAGTTTGCCAGTAGCTTCTAGTGGGTCGGTGGTTCTTTCAGGGGGTTTTCTCGGGTTCTTCCTCCACCAATAATACTGTGTGCTATGTATAGCCTATCGTGTGCTGCAAAATGGCGTTAAGCCCTAAAACAAACAAACAAACAATATATATATATATATATATATATATATATATATATATATATATATATATATATATATATATATATATATATATATATATATATGAACTTTCTTCTTTAGTATTAAAGTCTTACTACAAAGCTATACTGCTGGTTTGACTACACTAAGCATATCATTATCAGTACCCAAGGTGTATAATCTAACCACTAGGACACCGAAGCGGCCCTTGATTAATAAAGCAGTAACGTATGTACAAACAACTAACAGGTGAACCAAAGTAAGAAAAGAATTATACGGATATTTTTACTTTTCATTTTTTAATGTGTTGTTTTCCTTTCAATTAGGAAGGAGAATTATATTCAGCTGACATTTCCTGTATAAATATGCAGAAAACACAGTACAATTTAAACTGTAACCCACATAGTTTATTGCCATGGATACAGTACGATAAATGTAATCAGTCTGTAATGCATCTTGTTAACTATTGCATTTGAGCATATATTAAGATGGACGATTGTTAAAGCGAGTGATTAACGGATATATTTCATCAGGCGGGTGAAAATCCCGAGGTTTTCTTGTACTCGATGAAATATATGCCCTGTTCAATCATTTCAAGTACACATAACCTCTGACATCAACTGTTTTTCGGTGTATAGCTGTCACACACATATTGTTCTCTTTCCCTCTTTAATTCTCTATCCATGTCTGTCTGTCCCAATCTCTCTCACTCCCTATCTCATTCTCTATCCCCCCCCATCTCTCTCTCTCTCTTCCTCTCTCTCTCTCTCTCTCTCTCTCTCTCTCTCTCTCTCTCTCTCTCTCTCTCTCTCTCTCTCTCTCTCTGTCTCTCTCTCTCCATTTATTGAACAATATATATCACTTTGTACATCAAAGTTCTCCGCTTAATGGCATACATATTTACATAAACATACAGACAGACAAACAGATTGAGATTGATATGTATTATGTGCGTATGCTTGGTCGGTTGTATTGATGTTTAACCTTCTTTCATACGACGAGACGTTGTCACATGACAGTTTAAAAACAGTTGCTGCGATGATATATATATATATTGTTACGTGCTTCATCTCGAATAAGCAGCAACACAGAAAGAAGTGAAAATAACAAGCTTGAAAAAAATTAACAATTTATTAAGTACAAATATTTTCATAAAAGAAAATAAATCAACTTACAGTTTTAGAGAATCAAGTCCAAAATTTAATCCAAAAAGAATTCACAATATAATCCACTATATAATCTACTAGTGGAATTGCAAGAGTCCTGATAATAAAATGTCCTAATTGTTCCCGGTTCGAATCTTGACGACATTATCCAATATGGAACAAGATGTCACGTGATTTAGTCAGTTCTTGTTATTGAAAATATATGAGCACATATTCTTTTCCAGATAAATAATAAAATAATTCTTCTTGCTCCAAACGAATTGACACAATTTCCAGTACACGGTAATTAAAAATAACTTAAAAAGACACAACTTAATATTATTAAAGCCCAACTTCTACTAAATATTTCAATCCAAAACATCACTTATATAATTGTTTTTACGTAAACACGAACGGGGTCACGACCTTCCAGAATCTCTCAGAACAATCTCACGTTCAAGAAATCAAGCAAACATCGTATCACACAACGATGTTTATACTTGACTCCATTTTGTCATTGGAATCAACCAATCATTTTAAAATAAAGCTCTAATGTCCATGGAATCAGGCAATCATTTTAGAAGCTTGTTTACACTCTGAAGCAAGGGCAGAAAATGAGTCTAACATCTGTTGTTTACTTGTAGAGTGAAAATTTCTAGAAAAATTTCCCAATGAATGAATTTTTAATCCAAAATGTCAAATTTGAATATGACTAAAATAAATATAAATTCCTTCCCGCATAATAAAACTTCCTTTGTATCACAAACCAATTAACACCTGAAGTTAAAAAAACTCATGTATATAATATATTGTTATACACGGGAAACGTTATAGAAAAAAATTCCCATTTTTTAATCCAAAATGTCAAATTTAAATCCAACTTACAGACAATAAAAATAAATATAAATGACTTCTATTAAATATACGTAACAATATATATATATATATATATATATATATATATATATATATATATATATATGTAAGAAAATGTTTTGTTGGATCTACATTGTGTCAGAGACAGACAATACATCTGTCTGAGGATGCTCTATCATCTACAAAATTGTCGTAATCGTTACCAGTCTTTTCTCGAGATCGTTTCAAGAAATGTAGTCAATACATCATCCGTGCGAGAAATAGAATACATAAGACATTTTACCCTTTTCTTACCAAAATCGAATATCTCTCCACAGGGCAGACATTTCGGCACTAGACATAAAGGGAAATAATTCTTTAAGCTCGGTAAAATTAAAACTTTACACTGTTTTCCAACAAGTGACACGAGCATGTTCGTACCACTGACCATGCTGTCACACTCGCTATCGGTCAGTACATATAAATATGAATACTCATTATGTTGACATACAGTACACTGAACAACTATAGTTTGGTAAGTTATTAAGATATGTTATAAGAGACAAAATTAATACATGACTTTCTTGTTTTTCATTATAATGGTCTGAGTACTTTACTGTTTAAAGCGTTATGGAATCCTACGTTTTTTGTTGGCTTTTTTTTTTTTTTTTTTTTTGTAAATTATCCTTTTTCTATTTTAGGTATATCTCAGAGTGCGTCACGTGATAAAATAATATGGCGGGTATGGACGTCCATACGTTAATGTAAGGCTAAGTGAAACAAAGGGACCGAGAGAAGCAATAAGACAGGGCTGACAAAGATACCAAATATTATACAAGAAGAATAAATGCATAAGAATTTGACATGCTTGCTTTGTCTTTGTACTTATCTTTTTATAAAAAAATATAATATATAATAATAATAATTAAGTCAATTAACATAACGGTTTTCTGTTTTAAATGTATAATTATGGAAAACATTTACTGTTGATATAACATTTACGGTATATGGATGGGAATTGCGACTGAAATTACTTTCGCACGTGTCAACAATGTATACAGTTGCAATTAGTAGAGCAGAGCAGAAGTGTTATCGTAAAACTCGATTAACAATTAAGAAAGGCAGCATAAGGGCATTTTTAAAATGTTCACTGTGCAGTATGCAATTTAAATAATCTGAGAATATGGTTTTGTCCCACTTTATTTCTGTTCCTAAGTTACCGTCGACAGAAACGTACAAACCATGTAAAAAACTAAATGTTCGTTTGAAGAAAAACAATTAAATACACATTCATATTATATTAATCGTGAACCAAAAGGCCGACATAATATAAATTGGCCGAGTACGTAAAGAGCCGAGTTCGTTATGTGGACCGAATGTGCACTGGGCCGATTAGGTTATGGGCCG
Organism: Unio delphinus; assembly: GCA_029339505.1. Taxonomy (NCBI): domain Eukaryota; kingdom Metazoa; phylum Mollusca; class Bivalvia; order Unionida; family Unionidae; genus Unio; species Unio delphinus. The sequence continues at coordinate 85,224 of JAQISU010000209.1, read as the reverse complement.
ATTAGGGTAGGCCGAGTTCCTTATTGACTGAGTTCATTAATGAGCCGAGTAGTCTCGCATTCTGTTTAGGTTATTTAGCAATTTCATTTCGAGGCTAAGGCAACCATGATATGGTTCCCACTGGCTGTTGAAGTGCTTTTATGCACGGTATTTCCTATTTTTTCCTTTCTAATAAATGTTTTAAAAGCATAACCATGCGGGTCTGAAAATATTTACCGACAGAATCCATTAAGTTAGGTAACTATACTCGAAATTTAAAGTATTCACTGAAATATTCTAATACGTTTGTCAGGCTTTATAAACAAAGAGTTTGAAAATATGAAAGTATTATCTGTCATATTCCAATAGTTATGTCAGACCTTATAAAACAAATGAGTATGAACAAAAAACTACTGACATATTTTACCATGTAATGAATATTGTAAAAACATAAATCTGCACAGTATGAAAATATTCACTGACAAACTCCACTTTATTTGTATATTTAACGTATAGATCACTTACTGTTTTCTAGTGTTACAGTCCCAACATTGGCAAGACTGTAACACACTTGTTTCTCGCCTCCTGTGGCCATTTTGTCTTTTTATAGGATTATGCTTCAGTGTTATTCACTCCAAGGAAAATTAGTTTTCAACCTAACGCAATACTGACACGATGACCGGGCTGCAAAATATAGACATTAATATTTTAGCCGTATCCATTTATACATGACTTATATTTAGTTTATTATTATTACTAGTAATATTATTATTATTATTATAATTATTATTATTATTATTATTGTACATATATCTTATTGGTTTTATGTGATCTTATAGGTGTTGTGTGATCGTTTAGGATTTATGTGCTCATATATGTTTTATGTGATCTTATAGGTATTGTGTGATAGTTTAGGTTTTATGTGATCGTAGAGGCATTGTGCGATTTTAATGGTTTTATGTGATGTTAGAGGTGTTGTTTAATCTCAATGGATTTATGTAATTGTAGAGGTATATACTTAATGATTTTATGTGATCTTAGAGGTGTTGTTTAATTTTAACGGGTTTTTTTGTAATTTTAGCGGTATATTCTTAATGGTTGCATTTAATATTTGAGGTGTTGTTTAAGTTTAATGATTTTATATGATCTTAAAGGCATTGTGAAATATTATTTGTTCAATTGTACACTCATTATTCCCACAAGGAAAAAGCAGTCATATGGACAACGTTCTTTTTCTTGCATTGCAGGGCCCGGCAATGTGTAAATTATTGCCCATGGAAATCAGACACGAAAACAAGGTTATGTTTTTATGTGTGCTCTTTAAAACTCATCTTTTTCGACTGTAAGAACAAACTTGAGTTGAGAAGTGTACTTAGTCTATCACATTCACAATTACAAGTGTTCTGTTTTCTTGATTACTTTGAAAGATTATATTTATTCTTTGTGTAAGAATTTTTTTTTTGTTTCAGATTTCTTCTTATTTTGATTATCACTCACCTTTACAATTTAGTTCTTCACTACACTTTTACATAATCGTATCATTTTCATTGCATTTTGCTTATTGTTAGACATTAGGTGTAGTATTCAAATCTGGGAATTTCTCTTGCCCATACAATTATGGAAGGGATAACACAAAGAAATGCAGGGGGTGACCGGCTCGATCGGGGGGAGGTTGGCCCAACCCAAACACACCTTTGAGCAATCCTCAGGGACAAGTGACGCACCAAATGGGATCTATAAAAGGAAGCAAATCCAGACTGCATGTTTATTTCACTGTAGTGGTGGAGGAGAACGTGTTATTAGAGTATCACATAGATGGATGCCAATTCCTAGATTTTGGAAGTGTGGATACAGCCCCACGCCAGGTGAAAGTACTCGCAGCCCTACAAGCGATGGGAATTGATATGTCCAAGATAGCAGCGCTACAAAATGCGGGGCACAAAAAATACATGCTGTTTCCGGTCGACCAAACACAACCTGTACTAACATGTGAGTCCTTTTTAGTCAAAGGGAAACAAGCCCATGTACACGTCGTACCCCCCTTTGAAAGGGAGACTAGTCCACAGCCTGTAGACGTGCACATTAATGGCCTACCATTTAAAGTATAAACAGAAGAGGCAGCAGCAAAACTCTACACAAGGTTCGGAGTAAGAAGCCTAGCTAAAAAAGTGGCCAACTACTGGGGATGGAACAATATAACCATAGGGACAAGGATTATCAGGGTTACACAAGAGGACGCAAGAAAGATAGCCCCTTTCTTCTACTGTATGGTATTCAAATTATGATCCTGGTACAAAAATTGCGAGTCCAAGAGAAAATGTCCCGAATGTGGAGAAAAAGGACATGGCCCATGGGACTCCAAGAAAAGTCAGTCACCGGAAACTGGTGGAACGTACACCAATGTGACAGCAAGGATGGCTACTAAAAACCAGACGGAAACAAGAAATACAGTAGAAGCACTGATAAGACAAGTAAGGGAAGAAGAAGAAGCAGAGGAAAAGAATAGAACTCCAGAAAATAGGGTGAAATGGGTTGATATATTGACGCCCAAGAAAACGGGGTATAAAAGCCCAAACAAAATAATACCCCAGTTCGCCACAAGTAACCCCTTCGAAATATAGACCAACGAGAAAAGCAGAGGATCTTTTAACATTTCTGAGAATTTGGAACCTCTAACATCATCCACACCAATCCGCAAGAGGAAAATTGGAACAAAAAAAACGAATGGCGATAAATTTATCATCGTCAATGGAGGAAAGGAGGACTAAAACAGAGGGAAATGGAAAGAAAGAGGTATTATCCAAGTCGCTAGGCGAAGTAAGACCAACGAAAGTAGCGATCAAAGAAACTGAAACCCCAAATGAAAAGGAAGGAGAAAGCATGAAGACGGAAGACAAAACAGAAACAACAAGCGGAATAGCTTGAGGATACGTTTCAAGACAATATTTGTATAGACACCCTATACACTTCGCATTTCATTAGTGACTTTTAAATCTTAGATAGCACGGTTAAATCAGGAATAGATGACCCATGTTCCCCAGAAAAAGGGGAAGAAATAGGGCAAAAAATATAAACAATAGTCATTTAAACCCAAATAACATATGGTACTAAAGCGGCAACTTGGCAAATAAAAACAAACGGAGGAACACAACTTCTGTTTGCTGTCCTTAAACATAAATGGAATAGTCAAGGAAAAAGTAAATAAACTAACACAGATAGGAGACTTTGACATACTATTCTTACAGGAGACGCATAATAAAATAACAGACGAAATCTAAGAACAACTTGAACGGGAAATGGAAAGTATAATAATAACAAATAACTGAACAGGAAAGGATGCTAAGGGAGGGGTAAAACTATCATTGAAAATATACAAGGGTGAAAATGAGAGAGGGTAGAGGAAGTTTTTTTTTAAGGGAAAATTAATACATATAAAAATAGGAGGGGATCATTTTCTGAATGTCTACATAATACCAAAACCAGATTGATATATACAGACAGTTAAACATACTAAGGGCAGAAAACACGTTTGAATATAAGGGGAATAAGGTAACTAGGATAAATACATTTTTGGTTTCAATATTAGGGACAAATATATATATTAAAGCAGGGATAATAGAATATAAAATTTCCGACAATAAACTAATTTTTGTAGAGATAGGGAAAAAATAAAAGGAAAAAATGGGGGAGAGAGCAATGGAAGTTTAATAATAAAATTTTGGAAAATGAAGAATTTGGGAGGGAAATCAAAAGGGAAATAGAAAAATTCAAAAATCAAGGGAATTTAGATATAATTTCGGAAAGGGATAAACTAAAAGGAATATTTAAAAAAATAGCGATCTTTCACTACAAAATGAGGATTAAAAGATTAAACTAGATATAGCAGCTGTAAGAAATCATATAAAAACAATAACAATAACAATACAGGGCACAAAAAAAACACTAGAAGAAAAACTAAAAAACCTATAAGAAAGAAATAAACAAGTGAAAGGAAATAAAAGCTGGGAAATTTACACAATTATATAAAAATGCGGAAGGGTTATATTTAACGGGGGGGGGGGGGATTACTAGAATCACTTAAAATAGGTAAAGAAATCATCGACAGACAAAACTAAAATACTTAACCATATACAAAATTACTACAAGGTCCTATATACTTCACAGAACATAGAAGACGAAGATATATAAACGTACCTACGAGAGACAAATTGGGAGATAATAACCTCAGAACATAGAAGCAAATATGAGGATTTTATCTCGCAAGACGAGATTATACAGACTATAAGGAATGTATCAAAAAATAAATCGCCAGGAAGAGATGGAATCGCCTCAGAGTTCTACCAAAAATTATGCGGAGAACTGTCGCCCATACTAGAATGGTTACATAATAATATTGCATTAATGAATTTAGACATGTCTAACACAGTGAGGGAGGGGATAATAACACTTCTGTAAAAAGGGAAAGGGGATAGGGAAGACATAAAAAACTGGAGGCCCATCTCCCTGCTTAACATTGATTATAAAATTATAAGTAAAATACTAGCAGGAAGAGTTAAAATGTGTCTTGATAATATTATTAAACATAAATCAAACTAGTGGCCTGAAAGGGCGGGAAATACAAAATAACGTACTAAATATAAAAGCTATAATAGAATACATAAAAATTAATGGTAAGAATAGTGCTAAGGTACTATTAGACCAAGAAAAAGGATTTGATAGACTTGAACAAAACTATCTATACAAGACACTAGAGAAATTTTGTTTTCAAAAAAAAATTCCTAAATTTGACTAAAATCCTGTACAAGAATATAAACTCATGCTTACAGATAATTGGAACCATAACTGAAACATTTGAAATTCAAAGATCAGTGAGGCAAGGCTGCCCACTATCTATCCTATTATACGTAATAGAAATAGAATTAAATTAATTAAAACCAAGAGATTATAGGAATTAAAGTTCCAAATATTAAAGAGGAAGTGAAAATGTTACAACATGCTGTGACGATTGCACCAACTTCATACAAGATAGATTTTTCCATAATGAATTGATTAATGAATTTAACAAATTTGGCAAGTTGTCGGGTTATGTAATTAAATCGAAAAAACGGAGATATTATTACTATGAGACTGGAGATGTAAGCGACATGGGCTTCCTTCTACTTTCATTAAAAACAATGTAAAAACATTAGGTGTAAATTTCGGGAAAAATGAGCAGAAACAAATCCTCACAGGAATCAGGGAGAAAATTAATGAAAATATAAAAATCTGGGCAATAACGCCATTGTGGCTATAGGAACGGGCGCAGGTAGCAAAAACTATATGTATTTGCACCTAAATTATAAACTAAAATCATTAAACATAAATATACGTTTAGAACCATAGATAACGAAATTATTAAATACTTATGGGGAGTTAAAATGCACTACATAAACAAATTACACTCTATAGGGAGGAGAAGAGGGGTGGCCTAGGCCTCCTCCATCCAACCCTAATTAAATACACCAACAGTCTGAACAGATTTAAGGAAACTAAAGCAGAGCCAAACATAGCTTGGCAAGGTCTATACACACACAAACACACACATATATATATATATATATATATATATATATATATATATATAGATATATATATATATATATATATATATATATATATATATATATATATATATATATATATATATATATATATATATATATATATATATATATATAGATATAGATATATATATAGATATAGATATATATATATATATAGATATATATATATATATATAGATATATATATATATATATAGATAGATATATATATATATATATAGATATATATATATATATATATAGATATATATATATATAGATATAGATATATATATATATATATAGATATATATATATATATAGATATATATATATATATATATATAGATATATATATATATATATATAGATATATATATATATATATATAGATATATATATATATATATATATATATATATATATATATATAGATATAGATATATATATATATATATATATATATATATATATATATATATATATATATATATATATATATATATATATATATATATATATATAGATATATATATATATATATATATATAGATATATATATATATATATATATATATATATATATATATATATATATATAGATATATATATATATATATATATAGATATATATATATATATATATATATATATATATATATATAGATATATATATATATATATATATATAGATATATATATATATATATATATATATATATATATATATATATATATATATATATATATATATATATATATATATATATTAGTTTGGGTTTCTCAATGAAGCAGAGAATAAACATATATAGAAATAGCAAACTTATACAACTAATAGAGGTGCCAATGAAATGAAGATCAATAAAAGAACTTTCAAATAAATATAGGGACGAAAAGGACTTATGGGAGATTGATACCAAATCAACGTACTATTGTATTACCGAACAAAAAATAAATAAGGGAAAAAACAAAACAGAACAAGTACACATATCTATTAACTGGGATAAGGCCTGAAAAAAACTGGGTCAGATTCCGATTTCTAACAATGAAAAGTCACCTGTTCAAATGCATCCATGATGCGTGGTTGACAGGAGATTTCGCAGTGCGACGACATATGATCAGAGTGTCGCCTAAATGTCCACTGTGCAAAAATTATTTATTTACAAAAGTACATACAATGACAAAATAACAGACCTGAAAGAGTAGAAATCATTTTAAAAATTAAGGCAACACAGCTGTATAACAGCAAACAAATACTCTATCTAGATGGAAATTACACAACAAAATTACTAAATGACATAGCAGATTTTATAGTTAGGAAATGAAAGCAGGCGGTCAAGTAATAATTATAGAGCAGCACACTAGATAGAATGGGAAACAGGGTCCTGAGGAGGAGAAGTACTAGCAGTAGCAAGGAGAACACGGGGCTATATCACATGGCACGGAATAGAGTTAATACAGTAAATAATTACAGAACCAAAAAGATCGAGACGGGTGATACTTACATAATATCTATAGATCCTTTAAAATGCATGTTTTCCAATTTAACCAGACTTTATTCTCTGTTATGATTGTACTTGTCACCAAGCTAAGTCGTGTTATACGCACAACCAACCAGTCATGTCATAATAACAAGCTATGTTAGTAAATGTTGACCTTATCTAGCAAGCTATTGGTGTTTAGAGACAAATAATGAAATGGATATCCTAATGTTCAAGTTACGATATACTGATAATAGTAGTTACCTAATTTCATTGGTCTATACATCTGTCAAGTTACTTACATAGATATGTAGCTATGGGGAGTGTTATTTGGGCGTGTAGAAGTTTAACGTAGCTTTATCGATTTTAATAATATCCCTACGATATCTGCAGTGCGGCAGTTAACGGTGCGATTTAGCACAGGGCCATCACACTACGGACTAGACAAACAATTTGTCCTCCAACTTTTTTTTAAACTGCCGCCAATCAAACAAAATGCGAAAAAGAATTGGTCAAGCCACAGACATGTCAGCCACATACCTGTAGTGCTAGTCAGCTGCTAAGTACCATTTTTATAAACCTATGGCTTGACTATGCCTGGGTTCGAACACGCAACCACTGGAATCGAGGCACTGGAGCCGTCTAGCTAGCTCACAATTGTTATGTTTACTACTCCTACTACCACCTTACCTAGTACATGTAATAAAATTAATATATTACTGCTTCTACTTGTACTACTATTTCTACTTCAACTACTACTACTACCGTACTTACATAATACTTATATAATATTACTACTACTGTCTTACTGCTGCTACTACTAATGAAGCTACCACTGTACCCCTACGTCTGAACTATTAATATTACTAGTATTACTACTAATAATGTATTAATAATGATAAATTGTTGCAGCTTTTAACACTGCTGGTAACATTTAAACATTATCACTGCTTACATATAGAAATTACCAACTGGTACATGCAAACTGTATCCACTGCTGGCTACACAAATAAATTACCATCTGGTACATGCATACTGTTTTTACTGCTGGTTACATATGTAAATTACCAACTGGTACATGCATAATATAGTGGGGCACTATAGCGTATCGTCAATAGAAATCCCAGTCAAAAAAGTCTCTTGCAACTCTGGCGGCAAGGGGAATTTAACATGTGGAATATTGGTTGTGTCTAGCGTCAAGGGAACATGGTGAGGTTTGTTCACGTCACGATACCGAAGATTAATAACAAATGTTGCAACAATTGTATGTACAGGTATGCATTGGGTTAACCTCAGTGGAGAGTAGAGATATACACCCAAGTTGAATAGAGTGATATAATACATACATACATACATACATACAGACATACAGACATACATACATACATACGTACATAGACATGCATGCGTGCGTACGTACGTACATGCATGTATGCATGCATGCAGACAAACATACATTTAGACATATATATATATATATATATATATATATATATATATATATATATATATATATGTGTATGTATATATGTATATATGTATATATGTATATATATATATATATATATATATATATATATATATATACATGCAAACAAACATACATACATATACAGGGAGAAACATTTAATACTAATTTGTGGGTTCTTGCAAAGAAAGCAAATCTTTTCGAGGTGCATTAGTTCGTGCGTGCGTATCCCTGCTACTATTGCACTAGTTTACTCTTCTTGAGTTGTTTGTGCTATTTTACTAATCCAATTTATAACATTTAACTATTTGTACGATTCTACAATTATATTATTATAATTCCAATTTTTATGAATTAAACGAATTTCCTGTAATACGATTGGATGTAAATGGTCACGTGATGTTGATCAGGAATTGTTTACACTTCGATAAATTCTGGGACTACTTTCGTTTTTTGAAATATAAATAAACATTGCAGACACGTTATTGTGAAACGATTTTGTCATCTGTAAAATATATAATTCTGCAAATAAATATAACTTTTACACTTTTTATACTTTTTCCAATATTCTTTGATTCAAATTAATAGTTTACTATACAATGTAGCATTCGTCTGCTACAACGTAACTGTGACAGTAGTCACATTTCATTTCTCAGTAGATCACCGAGTGGGTCTTGTTAAGTATTAACACTGCTGAGAATGACATAAAATGTTACTCTTGTATATAATTTATTTCATTGTTACCTTTATATAGTAAGGGATAGCATCATCTTGTTCATATTTCCATCAAAATTGGAAGTATTCACTGAAAAAATCCATAATGATTTCAGGTTTGAGTGAAATTTAATTTAGCACAATTGTTGAGACGGTATCAGTTGTTATAATGTAAGGTCATGGTCATCTGACGTAACAGATGGGACTGACTAAAATTGAACAAGAATGTTGTCAGTAAACAAAATGTGTTAAAAACCACGGTAACCATTGCATATGATGTAAAAGATGAAGTTAATGAATAAACGTAACTGTGGCTGTAGTCAATTTCTTCGTGTGATTCTGTACAGGTTATGTATTATGGGGCGGTGTGAAACGCCGAATTAAAGGTAACTACGCGCTACGTAAATTCGAATGCATTATTGATGGAATAAGTTAACTTGACGATAGAAATGATAAAATTGGAATTATAAGGATTAAATGATCATGGTTGGGTATTTATTGATGTTTAAATTTTACCTAATCACTCACAAAGTTAACATAAAGTCCTCCGGACTTTATTTACTTTGTGAGTGATTAGGTAAAATTTACACATCAATAAATACCCAACCATGATCATTTAATCCTATAGTAATATTGTTCTATTTTATATTTATACTCTTCTACAATTTATAGTGTTCCAGTTTGACCTATTCTGTCATTGCTAATGTCGTACTGATGTGCTCTTATACCGTTTGTACTATTCAAATTTCTACTATTCTACTATTAGAACTATCGTACTATGTGTGCTAGCCAAGTCATATCAAAGGCTTATAAAAATGGCACTGACAGCTGCCTCGCTAGGGTCTCAACCTTTAGAGGTTATTGTCTGTACTGGTCGGCCTGGTGTCAGGATAACGTGACTGGGTGGGACATCATGGTACATGTCTGCTAGGAGATTATAACAGCTGTTAATTGATTGCTGGTTCCTAATGAACTTTTACTGGTCGACCTGCTTTCAGGATAATGGGACTGGGTAGGATATCATGGTTTATGTCTTGCATGATGACCCAATACTATGTGTCACTATAAACGGCTGCACTGCAGACACCATGGTGATATGAATGTAATTTTTAAAACGTTTTGTTAAAAATCAAAATAACACAGACATACGTTTGTATTATTGGACAGGTAATATTCAACTTTTGGTACTAATTCATATTATATTATTCCACCATTGTGCAATTGTTTTATTCTCATTGTTTGTTTGAATTGTTGCTGTCGTATTCTTCTACTGTTTGTGTATTAGTTTTCTTGGTATGAAATATGAATTTGATTTTGACCATATCCTAGTCTATATTATGATGGGTATTATTTTCCTTGGTATTGTTTTCTTGTGTATAATATATAAATGCTTTTGCGTCAGCTTGTTTCTGCAGGGATGGTGTATTCAAAGATAAAACTATGGTATCTCCCTTCTCAATGCGTGGAGGCGATAATTTATTTTGTTGGGCGGGGGTGGGTGGGTGGGTGGGTTACCAGTTATTATTTGCATTAATTTGTGTATCTTAGATCATATTCCATGACCAGACTTGGAATTATAGAGCTCATTCCTTGACATCTATAGTACAAATATTATAGCATTCATATTAGAAGACCCACACAAAGACATGTTGAGCAACTGCACACAGTATTGCACATATAGCATTAAACCCAGAAAATGGACATATATATCTATAGCAAATACACAGTACAGTACTCGTAGCATAATATCAAGAAACATGACATACATATCTGTAGCAAACACACAGTACAGTACTCGTAGCATAATATCAAGAAACATGACATAAATATCTATAGCAAACACACAGTACAGCACTCGTAGCATAATACCAAGAAACATGACATACATATCAATAGGAAACACACAGTACAAAAGGTACGGTCTACATAAGGCAACTTCATCGGTATCTTTCCGGAAAAAATAATTACCGTCACCATAAAACCTCATCGGTATCTTTTCGGAAAACAATCGCACGGTCACCAGAAACCATCATCTTCGGTATATTTCCTGGAAAAAAAGGCACGGTCACCATAAGCCAACTTCATAGGTATTTTTCTGGAAAAGAATTACTTCGGTCACCATAAGCGAACTTCATCTGTATCTTTTCGGAAAACACTCGTACGGTCACCATAAAACAACCTCATCTGTATCTTTCCAGAAAACAATAAATACAGCCACCATAAGCCAACCTCATCGGTATCTTTCCGGAAAAGAATAAGTGCGGTCACAATAACCGAACCTCATCGGTATCTTTCCGGAAAACAATAACTACAGTCACCATAAGCCAACGTAATCCGTATCTTTCCGGAAAAGAATAAGTACTCTAACTACAAGAAAAGGAACAAACTACCTTTAAGGAAAATTCGCAACTCAAATATTTCATCCGGGAATGTAACGAGTGCATTTTTCGGGGTTAGGGTAGTGTATGGAAACATAAATAGACAACTGTGCATAGAGTCGACATAATACTTGTAGCAACTGAAATGCTGAATAGATAATACATGGACGGAGGGAGGACAGGAACTTGAATTTCGGAAGTGGAGGGTTCGAAATCCCTTGGGCTCAATTCTCAACCGAAGGCAGGGCGGATGTCGGTCATGTTGGCGCCCTTTCTTCCCTGGCTTGTTTGGACGGCATTAATAAGCGGACAATCAGAAACATTATTATGTGCGCAATACATACAAATTAAGGAGACGCACGTGCAACCAAACGATTTAAATTTAAATCAGGAGCAGTGTGTGTGTGTGTGTGTGTGTGTGTGTGTGTATGTGTGTGTGTTAGTGTTTCTTTGTTTACAGAAGGAAATAATTACTCAGAATAATATAGCAAGCAGGTTATATATAAATACGTGCCATTTAATTCGGTAATCTTTGACGACACGACTATAACATTGACTTGGTTATAAACTATTATATGCAGATGAGCAGCTGTGAACAATATTATAGCCAAGTATATTTCATAAATGGGGACGCCAGTCTAGTCTTAATCGATAAGTCGTTAATATATGTAACTTGATACAGTATATCTTATATCTCTTTAAAATAAAAGCAACATAATGTAACTTTATATGGCATATCTTATATCTCTTTATTACAAAAGCTACATAATCAAGATTGTGACAATGATTAGTTGATGCCGATTGTATTGTCATAGTAAAATGTTCATTGTTCTGATACTAACATGCGTGAGGTAATTTGCCTTGTATACTCTCAAATTGACCTCCTACCAGGAATACTTCATTCTAAGGTACAATTATGACTTTGTCAAAGATTAATACTGCATGCAACATTTCAATGCATTCATCATTGGCATTTAATATCAACTTTATTATGTGCGTTCATTAAAACACTCGATTGCTAATATCACATAAAATTGTGAAACTAATTTTCTCATTTTTTTAAATATTTGTTGACATTTTTTAATCCAACAATAGTGTAGGAATATTAATCAAAGCCTTTAAAGTATTCTTGATTTTTTATGCAAAAGTTAGTACTAATATGTAAATTTTCCCCCATTTCTCCTGCAATATTTCGTCCAAGAGCGCGAGCAGAACAATGAAGCGATATTGTTTTTAATTCACCGTACCTTTACTTCGGTAGTCACTGTCAGAAAGGAATGCACGGAATAACCCGAAAAATTGTTTTAATAATTTAATGATACTCACATTCAGAAACCACTAGTTATCCATTGTGATAATCGTGGTAATATAACATGTTCACCGATTTGTCACCACAGTTGGATTGATTTGACTAAGAAACCCAGATTAACAGAGCTCGAAATCACCCCTTTTGTTTATTGTCCTTTATTCATTCATGTAGGTGCTACTATCTTCACATATCACAGATCTAGTTTCATTTTAAAACGATAAGCGCTTGATGCAGTATAACTTAGTATGATATTAAGGCGAATCAACGCCTCGTCTTTTATACAGATCACCTAAAATAGTTGGCTAAATAACATACGTTTGCCAAAATTTGTATGTCATTACAATCTGGACGTTCTCCGTGATTGCTTGCAAATCAAATATTGTTGTGAGTTACAAAAATATTGGCAATAAATTGAATCAATGTTACAATGACGCATATATCCAAATGAGCTGATTCGGTATAAGGTGGCAAGGGGTAGTTTTGTAAATTTCTTATCTTAATACTATGTTGTACCTTTTTCAACTCTTTTTGTTTATTAATTAAAGATATGTTTATATTTGTGAACTAGGTGTTTCAGGCTTCTGTTGTTCTTGAAATTGATGTCAGAAATGTACAGCATCTATAGTTGCCCTGAAGTATGTACATAGTAACATGCCAATAGTCGGATGGGCCCTGAGTGGCCGAGTGGTTTAAGGTACTCTCCGTTACGGATCAATGCCATATAACCTCTGTCTGCGTGCGTTCGAGTCTCAGATTCGGCAAATGTGGGTATGCGAGAAAGCTTACCAGTAGCTTCTCGTGGGTCGCTGGTTCATGCCAAAGGTTTTTCCCGGGTTCTGACTCCACCATTATTACTGGCCACCTTGACTTGCCAATCGTGTGCCGAAACATGGTGCTAAACACTAAAACAACAAATAGTCGGCTAGGACAAAGCACTATCAGTAAACACGTGCGTTCGAGGCAATTAGAATATCTGAAAAACAGCTTAGATGTCAACTATCTGCATCAGCATTTTGAGCACACAATGTTTTGCAGAATTGTTCACTTGGAAAATGGCTTGCTTTCCTCCGTGAGTACTACACAGTGTCTAAAATGACCTTCAAACGTTAAATTACAGGTCTAAATTTGAGTTTGTACTTCTTCTGCTATGAACTGTCATTGAGATTTTTGTTCAAGTGGACAATATTCTTATGCTTTGTTTTAGGTATCCAAATTAAGGATCATTTTGACCTAACCTGTGTATTTTATTTGTATGATCTTTTTTAATACTAGGCCAGTAATTGCGGCATTAAATTTGTGCAAACGAACTGGATTCTTCCGCCTAAGAGGAAAATTTATACAGCTTAATTGTTGATTTTACATATTGGCAATTTTTTTTTTCGTAAAACCGTTACAGGCGATAACCCGATATTCAGACCGGGCATAGACGTCTAGTCAATTACTTCTACAGTTTTGGTTCTGCTTGATCTGTGCAAATGGGCTATTAACGGTACATCATACCCCCACGCGCGCGCAGACACACAAACAAACAAACACACACACACACACAGACACACACACACACACACACATACACAAGAAATAGCTTACTTTACAGACCATCCCGGTAATCTTTCGTTTATTTTTTTTATTTGACGATTCATCCAGTTTTTTATTCTCATACAAAATGTAAAACTTCCAAGTGTACATTAGACATAAATGTTAAAGTAAGTGTCTATTTACCAGGTGGTTGTCTCAAGTACATTCATGGAAAATGATTTAATTATTTCTTCTCTTAACATGCTAACACATCAAATGTTCGTTGCAATTTTCATATTACAAAACTTGATTTGGACGATATTATTTGAAAAGTATAAACTAAAAGAAATAACTTTTGAAAACTATACAGAAATCTTGGAATTGTTATAGCCTTCAATACTAGCCAGTTAGGTCAAGAAACTGACAAAAGGTATTTCGCACCCAAACAAAATGTATTTTAGTCACAACGACTTGATCATTGACCCTTCCACACCAGTGTCAACAGGCTTCCTCCATGTTTCATTTACGAACTCCAGAAGTAAAGATGTTATGTAAAAAGAAAATCTTTCTTTCTTTCTGTCAATGTGATATTGACCTATGACCTTTCACCGCAAATTCGATGACTATTTTTTTAATCAACATGCTTGTCATTTAAAACTTTGGTGAATATGTTTAATAAAGTACTGAATGTTTTGTACAGAAACCAATTTTACATTGTCAGCGATCTTTCCCGTTCATTTTCTGATTCCCAAATCAATATCTTTCTTTCATACTCAAGTGCAAGGCATACATACATATTATCTAGGTATGTGATACAGATGTTATTGAACGGATACCATTTTCATTCTACCAACAATAATAACACGTTTGGTCTAAAACTTCAAAATTGATCTCTCCATGTTATATCTTCACGCTAAGTTTAGTTTGGGTATGTGATACAGAACTAATGATATTGTGCGAACATCAGTTTACTTCTTTTAGACCGTGTTATATTATCTTTTAATCCAAACTTTGGTTCTTCCCTACCACGAGTGCAACTCATCCACAGGGTGTAGTAACATCAGAGGATGGAAAACTAAATGTATCGGGTATAAATGGGAAGGTGGATGGACAGATGGACAGATGGACAAGACAGACAGACAGATGGACCTGATAGACGGACATTGTCATAAATGTTTACAGACCGCCATAAAGTGCATAAAACATCAGCTTATACTTCACCTCACTTAAGTTTGTTTAAATCTCTTGGAGGTTTGTAATAAAATTTGTAATGTAGATCATAAACTCATTTGCTTTTTATCTAACATTTAACATATTGTATCATTTATATATGGCCTATTGTCTATTTCTTTAAGCTAAACACTGTTTGAAACAAAGAAACCTGCTTGAATGGTACAATGCGAACATAACACATTATGAACATTGCCAGCAGTAGGTTGGACATATACATTCCTTCCTCCCCTACAGAGAACACATCGAGAACTATGCCAGTATGACGTTAGATACAACACATTACCCCTCACCTACCGTGAACTCATTGGGAAATATGCCAGTACGATGTTGGTCAAACAAAAGGCTTTATTTCCATTATGATATCAAGATTTTAACATAAATATAAAACTAAGAACGTCGCCAGCACAACGTTGGTATTTAAACTCTATTTTTTGACATTTCCACATAGATATAAAACTAAGAACGTCGCCAGCACAACGTTGGTATTTAAACTATTTTTTGACATTAATTTGCATATATGAAAGTATTTGATGTGGAATGTCATTAATGTAGAGTTAAAACACACACACACACACACAGGAACACAAACCCACACACTGGCACACACATGCACACACATGCACAAACAAACAAACACAAGCGCACACATAATAAACACACACACACACACACACACACACACACAAAGGCACGCACACAGGCAAACACACACACACCGAATACTGTATTGTTCAGGCCAGTGTATACACATATAAGATGACTGATACTTATCAATCTTTAAACTTTGACCTTTCAAACTGTTTAGGCAAGAAAATTGATCTCAAATATTTGTCTTTTGGTTGTGTTGGATTGAAAAAACATTTGTAGTACATGTTTGGCTATGCCATGGCAAAGACATTGTACCTCATTGCCCTTCCCTGTGACAAACATAATCAGTCAAGCCGAGTTAACTTGGATGGTTATTGAAGCTGTGACTTCTGAATTGTAAGTCCGGCGCTCTACCAAGTAAGGGCTATCGGCTTCTTGGCATAGACGATCACCTACATTAAAATTAAATAGCTTTCAAATCGGAAATATGATTATAATTAAATATGTAACTCTCCCTCTTGCATTGTATAGGAATCTACTTAAATATATAACTATTTGACTTCTGCAAAATACATGAATATACTAATATTTGTACTCCTGTAACATTCCATAACCAAAAGCTAAATAAACATTTATTTTTAAAATAATTATATATATATGTGTGTGTGTGTGTGCGTCTGTGTGTGTGTGTGTGTGTGTGTGTGTGTTTATTCTCTTTGGCATAACCATGCCACATTTTTTAATGGTAATCATTCTTCGTATCACAACCATGTCACAATCTCATTTGGAAATCGGTCTTTCTGTCATAACCATGTGACAATTTTGTCTGATAATCATTCTTCATGTCATACCGATGTCAAAATCTAATATGATAATATTTTTTGATGTCACAACCATGTCACAATCTCATATGATAATCATTCTTCCTGATATAACCAAATTATAATCCCAAGTCAGTTTTTACGAGGAAAGAGAAGTCTTTTATGGTAGGTATAGCGCCTACAACACAAATACGTATCTTGAATGATAGTGCTAATGAATATGATGAAAATGTACAACACAAATACGTTTCATGAAGATAATTCTAATATGATGAAAATGTACAACACAAATACGTATCTTGAATGATAGTTCTAATGAATATGATGAAAATGTACAACACAAATACGTATCTTGAATGATAGTTCTAATGAATATGATGAAAATGTACAACACAAATACGTATCTTAAATGATAGTTCTAATATGATGAAAACGTATTGACCAACACGTTCATGTGTTATATTAGTATATATAAGACTTCCCGATTTATTGACCAACGCGTTCATGTGTTATATCATTTAATATGAGACTTGCTGACTTATTGACCAATGTGTTCATGTGTTATATTATTATATTTAAGACTTGCTGATCTATTGACCAACGCGATCATGTTTTGTATTATTTCATATGAGACTTACTGACTTATTGACCAACGCGTTCATGTGTTATATTTTTATATATCAGACTTGCAGAGAAGCAGAGGTGGTGAACAGATAGCCTTTTAGATGTATCTGTTTACTAAACTAACACTTCCTAATGAAACAAAAAATAACGTCAAAACACGCAAACAAAAGCCAATAATCAAACGAGAGTTTGTCTTAGGGGTTAGTTAATTCTGTCACTGTTTTTTTGGGTCATATTTGAAAAACAAATATATTACGCGCATGTGTTTACCCATATGACGTCTTATCGAGGATGCTCCGCCTCTGCTGCTTTGAATTAAATGAGATCGTAATACAAATAATATTGCTGGTGAAACGTGAACAACTAGATGAGTACGAAAAGGTCTTGTGGCGATTATGAAATTTATACCAATCACTGATTATGTAAGGAAAACAATTCTAAGAAGGACAAGAATCTCAAGTCGACTTTGCAGACGGTGCTGAACAGTTATTCAAACCTGTCACAAAAGCTACTGAAACAGTTACAACTGCCATTAAGGAAGATCTGCTTCCGGTGAGAAAACAAACTGCTCATCAAACTGCAAAAAAATAGCAATAAGAGCTAAACAAACAAAAAATATTTTACTAGATCGTTTAACTGATATAACTGCTGCACATTCACACCCACAAGCGGCAGCTATTGACCCTAACTGAAAAGAAACACCAAAAGAAAAAAGGTCGGAAGATGTTACACTAAATGAAACATTTACTAATGAGGCGATTAATGCGATTTTAAAAGAATGATAATCTGACTGATCTAGCTAGTCTTGTGTTGGCAGGTTTTGTTCATATAGATAGATGCTTAAAACCTGAAGAAAAAAATCTGTAAGTAGAAATAAATGGTATAGGCGGATATATCTAATGCAATATGTAAAAAAGCGTGTTAAATTTAAAGATCTAATATTCATGTCATAAATAATATAAAATAATAGTGTTTTAAATTGAGCAACGACGCAGCTCGCGATCTAAACTTTCTCCACCGCCAAATGAACTTCCTCCACCTCAACAGAAAAAATAAAATGCTTCTAGAAAGAAGAATGAAGAATTTCACGATGCGCCTAGTGCTACTGGTAGTGGCGTTTCTTCCCTGACTTATCAAGAGGAAGTGGTCTTGTTACCTGTCCTAATAATATTCTCTCTGACATAGCACGATTAGAGGTTATCATAAGAGGAGCGTAGTTTGGAAATAACTCCCCATAAATAAGTAATGAATCTGCTGACATTTGTAGACTATTAGATCAAAGTGGTATTATCGATATCGTCGTGTATCTGCAATTTAGTGATGGACTCGTTGATGCTTATCACCTTGACTAGTGACTAGTTCTCTAATTATTTATTACGATATCAAATAAGATGATATACATAAACACCATCATTTACCAAGCATAGTCAGAGTAGTAAATTCTCGTGATTACCTGTTTATAAAAACAAATTACGGACATGGGCATGGTAATGTTACATAAGGGTTATTTACAAGAATGGATCCCAATATAGCACCAATCGCAAAACAACTATCGATGAAAGTTATTCATGTTATTGGTGAAAACTCTCCTGGTGATATTAGTAATAGTGCCGATAAGGCGTTTTCTGCAGTCAAGTAAAGACTAATACGATTAATGTGACGAAAACAGCAGGCAAAGAAACTGGCATCTACGGATATTATGACCGCGTATGTGAGTAAAATAATAAATGAAACTGCGGATAAAAAATTAGCAGATTTAATGAATCAAGGATCTGAAGAAGTGCAAATAAATAAAAATTGATGAAATAACAGATAATAACTTTGGAACTACGTTGATTGTTGTCATGAAACTTTCTGATATCAAAACAAGTATTGAGACGATTAAACAAACATAGGATACTATTGCTAGTGATTTTTCTGCTATGACTGAACGGTGGATAAGATTACAATACCGCATAAAGAAAATATCAATACGATGTACTCGATAGAACATGGATCTTTCACCTGGACACCTCGAAATAACACAGTTGAATTTACTGCATCTGTTAGAGGTATCGATAGATTAACCCTGATTTCACCGTTACAGTTAATGTAACCTCAATTACATATACTGGTGTCAATGATACAATTACAATAATAGAAAATGGATCCACTGAAACATTTAGAATAACTCCCATATGTAGTGGTTTGGCATCCGCGTCGCTTACATGGTATGTAGACTATGTAATTGACTTAAGTAAATAATATAATCAACGAGCATTATTATAGATACATTCAAGTGCATCAATTATAAACTAAACCACACAATCCCATTGAGGAGTAGGTAATAATAATTAAAGAACAATGTCGCAGCCGCGTTGTTGTAGTTGACATAATTGTGTATTCGGTCTCGCCTGTAATTACGTCCGCTGGTGTATTGCTATCAACAATGACATCACCTCCAGTTATAACATTTTACGTTTCAAAAACAACAACAGTATCTAGTATTCAAATAAGATACATATATGTAGTCAGAATAAATTAAACGATTTCATACTAAAATTACACATCGTGACTGCTGCATATTCCCAATTATTATCATTATTGTCAAAGACCCTTAACAACGAAACATTATATCCGATAATGAGTTCACAGTAAGTTAAGATTTACGACCAGGCAACGACATCTGATTTATAACTGATAATAATGTCGCTAACGGTACTGAAATAGATCGTTACGAATACAAAATCACGAAAGCAAACGATAACCTCCATAACCTAATCCAAACCTGAATTCAGCTTGAAGGTTCCAACTGCTTTCTTGGTAAAGAAATTGCACTTGCTTAATTACGAGTATATTATACTTGGCAAAATATTACGTCAAAATAATTAGCGGGTCAACGGTCAAACTAATTCACTGATATTTGCAAATAAGAATGAGCCAGATGGAATACCCGATTGGCAGGTTGTTTCTATTTCATAAGGAAGCTATGATATCGAAGATATCAAAGAAGAATTTCAGCGTAGGATTATATATACTAAAATAAAAGAATAAAAAAAAGATATAACATTTATCAAACCAACTTTGACAGCCGCGATAGTGATAAATTCGCAGGACTATGTCGTGGATATATATCAATCACCGATACTAACATTGATAGGATGGCCTGAAGTTAACCTAGGGGCACCACCACCACCACCACCGGAACCAAAAAAATATTATTTCATCACGGATGGACAATCATATCATGCAATTAACCCATCATACAAAGATCACTTACTTGCCATAAAAAATAAGATTGCGTAGTCATTATTATCATCAGTGATGACTGTTTGTGGTGGCATTTTATACATACGGAGCTCGATAATTGCGATAACAATTATAAGATTGGGTAGGGTATTTTTTCCATTAGTGATGAAGGTAACTGTACACATACGGAGCTCGATACAGGAGTAACTAAAACTGTGATTCTTCACCTAAGTGAAGTTGTGGAATATTTTACAGTTATTGATCAAGAACATAAGCGACAAGAAGAAAAGCTTCAGCAAAGTTTCCAAGAACATTTTTTTGATATAGAAAGTTTACGCAGCAAAATCATTAATCAAAAAAAAAATATTAAACCAGCTTGTATCTGATATGGAATATATCAACCGGCGAGTAATTCAGGTAATTATTAATCAAGGAGGAGTCGATGATAAGTCTTGTGTCCTTTTGAGACTTTATTTCTTTTTTGACACCCTATGACCGTTGGTTTCGCCGGCCATTCTTTATAAATGCCCCTGTAGGGATGCCCTTCATTGTCTTTTAGAGCATATACATCCACCCTACAGTTTATTAGGGGACGTCTTTTCCAGCGAATTTTCTATGTTAGAATGTTGTCTATGTCTTTCAATTTCATGTATATATTCCTCCACCCACCCACACCAGACCAAAACACGGTCATCGTACAAAACGCACTCGCCACGTTGTCTGAACGTGGTGGGAGAGGCATACATACATCACTTTGCGGATGGCGCAGACACTTATATAGAAAAACCCTATTATCTGTATTGTCGGTAATATACTTGAGATTCCACCCACTCTTCCCCAGTACAACATACTGAACCGTGTGGGTTAATGCCAAAAAACTTGCCAGTCAAGCTCATCGATTTAATTTTTTTTCTTCAAACGTTTATGTGATGGATTTACTAGGTTTCGCAATTTTAAAATATTTTCCTGTGAGACCGCGACAATTATTCTCACTTTGTGTAATAGCTTAATGGTTACTTAAATTATTGTGTTTTTATTCGTCAATATGATCTATCACAAGTCTATCTTTAATGAATCCAAAGAAACAGTCGAAAATAAATATATGATAAAGATATATTTGTTTTCCCGAGCAGCAAATCTGAGTTAACCAGCATTATCGACAGCGCCAGCTGGTTTCTTCAACCGACAGTGCCTGATAAGTCTATGATTTACTTCATAGTTCTTATAGCTGTTTCACTGTCTATATTTCTTTAATCATAATATCGCTTAAGCTCTCTGTATCTTTTACCGACACATTGTAAACACAATTGTGTTTTTCATCTAACGCCAACACCACAGTGTAAACACTGCTTAGGACCTAGGCTCCTTTTTCTCACACTTCGTGAATGTTGTCCGCATAATTCATTTACGCAGGATTTAATTGTATGCTGATGACACCCAAATATACAAGTCTAGCCACCCAGTTGAAGTTAATACCACCATCCATGCAGTAGAGAGGTGCATTTCTGATGTGAAATCATGGATGACATGTAACAAGCAGCAGATGAATGATGATAAAACTGAGGCTATTCTGATCTGATCACAACACAAAGACTTTTTCATTCACATCCTTTACCTCAAACAATAAATATCAGCAACACCAACATTAAATTCTCACAGTCAGTACGAAACCTAGGCGTTACTCTAGACAGTAATCTCACATTGCACCAACATGTTATGAACATATGCAAGGCTGCATATCTTGAATTGAGACGCATCAGTTCCATTCGTAAATATCTTTCAGTTGATGCCACTAAAACACTTTTGTGTTCATTAGTACTTTCAAGACTGGATTATTGTAACTCAGTTCTGTCTGGTTCGTCACAATATTTACTCCAGAAACTTCAAAAAGTTAAAAACACAGGTGTACGGATCATCGTTAGACCTTAGCACTTATCTATACGCTTAAGGTTTTAAGAATCAATTCCAAAATTAATCAAAAATAGTTGAAAATATAATCCACTAGTGAAATTGCAAAAGTCCTGGTAATAAAATGTCCAATTAATTCCCAGTTCGAATCTTAGTAAAGCATCCAAGATGGAAGACGATGTCACGTGATGAAGTCAGTTTTAGTCTTATGAAATTCAATGAACACAATTGTTTTCCAGATAAGTAACAAAATAAATCCTCTTGATTCAAACGAATTGAAATAATTTCCAGTACAAGGTAATTTAAAATAACTCAAAACAATACAAATTAATATTCTAACAGCCCAACTTCTACTACATAGTTCGCTCTAAAACATCATTTAAACACTTGTTTTTACGTAAACACGGAAGGGGTCAAATGATCTTCTAGAATCTTTAGAACAACTTTACGACCCAAAACATCTCGTACACAAAATACGACCCAGATGAGAATCAGTAATTTTTACCCTCAAGAACTTAAAATAGAAAGATTTTTATAATAAAGCTCCATAATGTCCTTGGAATCAACCAATCAATTTAAAAGCTCGTTTACAACTCTGAAGCCAGGTCTGAAATGAGGTCAACATCTGGTGTTTATTCGTAGAGCACAGGTACAGGTCATCCCGCTTTCTAAAAACAAATATCTCCCAATGAATGAATCTTAAAGGTAAAATGTCAAATTTGAATCTGACAAACAAACAATTAAAACAAAAATAAAGGACTTAAATCAAATATACGTAACACCTTCCGCCATAAAATAAAAAGAAAGGTTTATATGATAAACTTTCCCTTTACCACAAACCAATTTACACCTGAGGTTAAAAGAACTCGTATAAATTACAATGTATATGATATAATATATTGTTATGCACGGGAAAGAGCGTCTGCTATTAAATTATTTTTCCCTTGATGTGCCGAATGTCAATATTATATTCCTGCAATAACAAACTCCACCTTAGTAATCTTTGATTTTTATTTTTGATCTTGCCGATGAAAGTAAGGGGGTTGTGGTCACTAAAAACTATAATCGAAGAAGGAGCTGAACTAAGATACATGTTGTAAAGCCAAATTCAATTCCAAACATTCCATCTAGATAGTTTAATAATTTATCTGGTGCTTATTTAATTTCTTTGAAAAATAGCACACTGGATATTTAGTACCATTTTTGTCTTCTTGAATTAAAACTGCTCCAACACCAACCTCACTTGCATTGACAGATAATTTGAAAGACTGACTGAAATTTGGAGCTGCAATAATTGGTGCTGTTTCAAGTATGGTTTTAACTTGTCAAAAGCATCCTGACATGTTTTAGTCCAAAAGAACTTGTTCTTGTTCTTCAATAAATTTGTCAGGGGTTCTGCAATTATAAAAAAATTGAAACAAAATTTCCGATAGTATCCGGCCATACCTAAAAATCGCATCTGTTGCTTTATTTTTTCAGGCACATGGAATTTAGAAATAGCCTGAACCTTAACCTCTATTGGTTTCACTTGTCCATGTCCCACAATATGTCCTAAGAAAGTCACACTAGCACGGCATAACTCACTTTTAGATGAATTAACTGTTAGACATACATCAGTCAGTCTGTCAAAGAATTTTCAAATTGTTGCTAGATGTTATATCCAGGTGTCGTTGTAGATGATGACGTCATCTATATAGGCATCACAATGTTCTAGACTAGAGATGATCATATTCATGAGACGTTGAAATGTACTTGTTGACCCTTTCATCCCGAGAGGCATTACTTTATATTGGTAACGTCCATCTGGAGTCACAAATGCCGAGATTTTCTTTGCTCTTTCCGTTAGTGGAATCTGCCAAAACCCTTTCAGAAGTTCAAATTTGGTGACATACCTGGCATTCCTGATTTTATCAATACAATTGTCAATTCTTGATAATGGGAATGAATCTGTTTTTGTCGCACTGTTCACCTTCCTATAATCAGTGCACATATGGTAAGTTATACCTGGTTTTGGAGCAAGTATGCATGGTGAATTCCAGTCTAATTAATGCATTCCATTTAATATTTGTCCGATAATACCACGACTTTTTACATTAGATATGAATACATGTATATATGCCAATGCAAGCTATTAACGCGATTTTTTGTACCCCAATTGTCACATTATAGCTGGGTTCCACTGTATATAATTTGGTCATGTGACTTTCAAGCAAGGTGTAAGTAGGTCGTATAATAACCGACAATACAAAAATGTAAAAAAAACAAAATGGCAGACAATCTCTGTTTTAAACGTTCAAATTAAGTACTGAAAAAAGTCCTCTCAAAAAAGCTAAAATATATTAAACTTTATTTGTCAATTGTGTGGCAGGATTTTATTTTGGTGAGATGCTCACAACTGTCAGCTTACCCAACAGTCACAAAATCTCAAACAATGAAATTTGTACCTAAAGAATCAGTTTACGAGGTCATACATTTATTCTGTATTAGTTTAGCAGGTGATATAGAATGTTATGACCAAATGAATTCCACACACATGACTTGGACTTAGTGGGTATGGGTCCAAGATAGTCACAACAAACTTTTAAATAATGTGACACAGACCAGGCCATTCTGTATAGTATTAACCAGTGCCATAAGAATTATGACCGACTCGGTCATATTTTATAGTATTGCAGTGAGTCCAGTGGCATCTGTCTTCCACATTTTCCTATATTTCTGTTTCACCTCTATATTTCATATATGTGTATCTTAGATGCCCTATATTTTTTTTTCGTACACATTCCACATTATTTTTAGCAAGATGTCATGGTTATTCTGTATCTCTGCAATCATAAAAACTTTTACTGATGGTAGTTTTTAACTGTTCTTTAAGATATTGATTGTACCCTATCGAAAAAGGGCTCATATCACCATTCCAAAACTATATCAACATTGGAATGACTGTGTTACTGTACTAGAAATCACTCCAGCAACATAAAACTTTGGTCAATCCATAAAGGCCAAGGATAATGTAAAACTGCAACCGGCCAAGGTAATGTTAAACAAAACCATTCAGAAACAACGGGTAAAAGGGGCTTGAAAAGTGTGAACAAGAGACCAAATCTTGCACGAGACAGTAGTGTTTCTGAAATAGACTAGAAATGTCTTCCAAGGCAAACGTGGACATGAATTGTTTAATAAATATTAACAAATCTGGTAATATTTGCAGCACAGCTTACTCATATATTCTAGACATTTATTTACAGTATTAACAGATGTGGCATGATTTATTGACCTTCATTTTCTAGACTACTGACAAATGTTCTAACACAAGCCTGATCATTATGTACAGTACTGATGAATGTTATTGAGGTTTTATATGTGTCCACTGTATGCAGTGTGTTTATTAGTTTTACAAAATAAAGGGTTTTCCACAAACAATTTTAATATTTTTCTTACTTAAGAAACAGTGATTTAATGAATATAGACAGATGCTAGCAGCAAACATATTTGGGTAAATCCCTGGAATCTAGCACATAATGACACCACTGCATACGATGGAGCTAGTGTATTATGTGAAAGTGAGGAAAATCCCTGTAATCTAGCACCTAATGACACCACTGCATACGATGGAGCAAGTGTACTATGTTAAAGTCAGGTAAATCCCTGGAATCTAGCACCTAATGGCACCACTGCATACGATGGAGCAATTGTATTATGTTAAAGTCAGGTAAATCCCTGGAATCTAGCACCTAATGACACCTCTGCATACGATGGAGCTAGTGTATTATGTTTAAATCAGGTAAATCCCTGGAATCTAGCACCTAATGACACCTCTGCATACGATGGAGATAGTGTATTATATTAAAGTCAGGTAAATCCCTGGAATCTAGCACCTAATGACACCACTGCATACGATGGAGCAAGTGTATTATGTTAAAGTCAGGTAAATACCTGGAATCTAGCACCTAATGACACCTCTGCATACGATGGGACTAGTGTATTATGTTAAAGTCAGGTAAATTCATGGAATCTAGCACATAATTACACCACTGCATACGATGGAGCTAGTGTATTATGTTAAAGTTAGGTAAATCCCTGGAATCTAGCACCTAATGACACTTTTGCATTTGGTGGAGCTAGAGTATAATGTATGAGTGTCTATCCATCCATTATCTATTTCATTTTTGCACAATAACTTGGGGTTTTCCAAAATTCACAAAATTTGTGGATGACGTCACTTGGAATAAGGATATGTCTTTTAATTTTAGGGATGAAAGGTTGAAGGTCAAGGTCACTATTAATTAAAGAAGAAACAATGTTATTGCACAGTAAAATTAATTATATAGTACATATCTGGACTAAACGTTCTGGATGACATATAAGGAAGAAGCCTATTGTTTTGTAAGATCAAAAGATAAAATGTCAAGATAGCCAACTAAAATAAGAAATTGTCTTTTTCATGCACTTAATTCTCAGCCATGCACCTTAATCAAATTTTAAGGAGGGCTTGCACTAAGGAATGGAAAAGGCATATTGATGTGGAAATCATACAGTCATGGTCAGCGTAGGTGAGATAATTTTTTTTTAATACTTTCTCTATTGGGTAAGGAGAAAGTTCTTGTCTAAACTATAAGACTTACTTGCACTTAAAGTAATAAAGGAACATTATATTCATGGTCATATTAGATCTAATAAAACTAATTATTTACTTATAGCAAATATGGCTTAAAACTACATACCTTGGTCTGAAGGTCCAAGTTATTGAGACCCTTTTTGTCAATAATCACCCAAGTCAGCCATGTTCAAAATGTGTGTATACATTAACATGTACAGGGTAGCTGTTATTGTACTGCAGTCAAAGTAGGCCTTTTTCTATAGCACTGGTAATTGTAAGATTTTATTACACATCTATTATGTACACCCACACCAAAATGCATGCTTTCCACAAGCTTGCAGCAAGCTAATTGAAGTTGTACAAGCTAGTAAGGTAGCTTGCGCAAGCGTGCGAAAGGAATTGTTCCAAGTCTGCAAGCTTGCACAAGCTTGCAAGCTTGCGCAAGCGTGCAAAAGGAAATTCTCAAAGTCTGCAAGCTTACTGTAAAATCTCAAACTTACACAAATTAAGCTAG
Organism: Unio delphinus; assembly: GCA_029339505.1. NCBI lineage: Eukaryota > Metazoa > Mollusca > Bivalvia > Unionida > Unionidae > Unio > Unio delphinus. The sequence goes on along the minus strand of JAQISU010000209.1, from coordinate 57,282 downwards.
CTTGCAAAAGGAATTTTTCCAAGTCTGCAAGCTTGGAAACTGTTAAATTCAAGCTTCCTAGATTGCAAAAAATGAAGGAGTGCATCTGCAGTCATTCATCAAACAGCAGCACAGTGGATAAACTTTAACATAGAACATAATTTGTCCACATTGTTTTACACCATTAAATATAAAAAGAACAGAGCAAAAAATTCTTGAATATGTGTTATATTTTACACTGTGATAAAGGATTCCATTTAGTAAAATCCGGTAAAATACATAGCATTTACCGATTGCAAAGTTATTTACTGACTGACTTAATGCAGCAAGATATTTGAAGTCAAGTACTTATAAATGCTTCTTACTAACAATGTATGTACCATCAAATATAGTCTCTGTAATTTTGTGATGATAACTTTTGGCATTTAGTTTTTGAAAGAATATTCCAATTTCTGTTTCAATTTGACAACTTTTGTATTTGAACGTGTAGGTAATTTTAACATTGTTGAAACAGCGTCAGACTCCTGTGATCGAACGGAAATCACATGGAATAATGTTTTTGATTAACTCCTCAATATACGGTAATTTATCCTGAAATTAATATAAATGAGTATTAAAAACTAAAAAATCTGCCACCCACCCACCCTTTTGCCTTTGCAGACCTGTTTACCAGCTCGTATTTGACTGAATTTGTACGGAATAAAGCTCATTCATACGGTAGTATGGTGATTGGTTTTAAATTACGATTTTAGGTTGCATTTAGTTTTTATTTTTTAAAATAATTTTTTAAGCGTTTTTTATTCCGGTTAGTTTTGTTGTACCGTCTCTTCGGTCCGAGTCCGGGTCTGTAGTCGGCGCCACATCACTGATTGTAACATTCTTAACATCTGGTTGTTTAAACTTTGCCGCCGACAACAAAGTTTCAGCTCGAATCTGATGATGAAAATAGAATGTCTAAACATAGAAAGCAGCATTTTCTACCAGTTCATACTACTGTGACCGTACCTTAAACCACCGTCTAAAGGAGCGGATTTTGTGCTATGCTCTGTTTGCAACTTAGATTTCTCATGTGCACAACATGATGGAATGAATGACTTTTCACGGCACGTGGAATCGGAAAATCATGCGAAATTGGCATCGTTAGTGGAGGGAAATACAAGTATTTTGTCAACGATGAAAGGAAAGGAAATCGGTGATCAGCACATATTTCAAAAGCAGATAACGTGCTGAGGTGATTCTATGAGCTGATCGTAAATTGAGCACAGCCTACAAGTTAATGGAAGTAATTAAAAATATGTTCCCAGATTCCGAAATTGCAGAAGATATTTAGAAACAATCTCTCTTTCTCTCTCTCTCTCTCTCTCTCTCTCTCTCTCTCTCTCTCTCTCTCTCTCAGTTTGTCGTGCAATTGTAAATAAGGGTAATTATAGTATAGTGATGTGTCTACTATTTCTTATCGAGGGACTGGTGTATTTGGTCCAATTGCTGTTTCAATTGGTACATTTGTATTAATTACATGAGATTATTTTGAATCTAGTTGAATCCTAGGAGATTTGTGAATCTTTTACTTACAGTGCAGAACTTTTGAAATTCATTTGAATTGCTTGAATCTCAATCCTAGGCGGTACTTACAATTATGTGAGTATTGGATAGTGTATACTATTTTTTTTTAAACTGAGGTGTTTTGAATCTGTATATCAGATAGATATATTATTTTTTTTTGTCTTTAATGTGTGAATGTTAGTATAGAGTAATTGGAATAAATGTATTTTGAGAGCATGTGAGAATCACTGTATTTTTAAATCATATATTTTTTAAGTAATTAAATTCATGAATTGACATCTTTCACACATTGTTTGAGTTATTCATTTAATACAAAATCCACTGTTTCAATTTTGCGACATACATTGTAGCATAGATCAACATTTTACTTTTAATATTTAATATAAATGGTCATTTCCACACATCAAGGGCTAGAAATATGGTGGCAGTACATGCCATGTCAGTTTCCTATATATATATATATATAATTTTAAATCTAATTGGCTTGTCATGCACAACCTTAAAAAATAAGCTTGCGATAAGCTTGCGGCAAGCTTGCCACAACCTTAAAGATAAGCTTGCGGCAAGGTTGCGCAAGCTTGCCACAACCTTAAAAATAAGCTTGCGCAAGCTTGCCACAACCTTAAAAATAAGTTTGCTCAAGCTTGCGGCAAGCTTGCCACAACCTTAAAATTTGCTGCAAGCTTGCGCAAGCTTGCCGCAGTTTCAAATCTAAGCTTGCTGCAAGCTTAAATAACAAAGTTGCCGCAACCTTAAAAATATTCTTGCGATTTTGGTTTGGGCAGTGCTGGCAATTGCATGATTGTATTACAAATCTATTCTGTATAGTACTGGCAATTGTATGATTTTATTACACATCTATTATATACAGTACTGGCAATTGTATGATTTTGTTACATATCTATTCTGTACAGTACTGGCAATTGTATGATTTTGTTACACATCTATTCTATACAGTACTGGCATTTATAGGAGTTATTATAATGTATCCATTCTTTACATTACTGGCATGGCTATGATTTGTTACACCGTATCCATGAATTTGGTATGGATTTTGTGTGTGTGTGTGTGTGTGACACAGATAAAAATGTATCTTAGAAAATCTTTAAAATTCTTCGGAATCTTTAATACAGAATATAGTTATTATGTTCAAATATAGTTATATGTTTTGATGTTTGGGTTCTTATCCAAAATTAGGATAGCAGTATTCTCAAAATATTAGAGTTAAAGTGATTAGCTTTAAGAATTTTGATGTTGTTGTAGTGTTTCACGCTATTTTTCAACACACGATAGGCTATACATGGCTGCCAGTATTAATGGTGGAGGATGAACCCGGGAAAACCCCTAGAAAGAACCACCAACTCACGAGAAGCTACTGGGTAACTTTCTCACATACCCACATTGGCATCATCTTAGACTCAAACCCATGCAGAGGTGAGATGGCAGTGATCCGTAAAAGAGAAAGCGCTTTAGGCCACACTGGGCCCCTTAAAATGTTGTATATCAGATTAATATCTGTTTCCATTTCTTGTTTACTAGCTGGTGATGAGTTGAAGAAGAATATGTACAGCTGCATTGTGGTGGTGGGTGGAGGTATGAACTTTGAAGGGGCACAGCAGTGGTTACAATACCGTGTGTGGGTAGGAATGCAAGCTCAGTACCGCCTTATGTTGGAAACCATGGATGTCATCACCAGGCCAAAGGTAAGGACTGACCACCACATAATGTCATCAATTATTTAATTCTATTTACAATCATTTCATGGAAAATTGATATGCCTTACTTTGATAAAAAGCAAATCTCTTATCCTGTGTAGTAACCAGTGATTTGACATGCTGTTTTTGTTGTTGCTGTGAGGGTTAATGCCATTTTTCAGCACAAGATAGGCTATACATGGCGACCAGTTTAAATGTTGGAAGAAGAATCCGGGAAAACCCTAGAAAGAACCACCAACCCATGATAAGATACTGGCAAATGTTCTCACATACTCATATTGGCGAAGCCCGGATTTGTCTTGCATTGATGAAAATCAGATTTTTTCTTGCCTAAGTGTATTACAGCATATGAACTTTGGAAGAGATTGGATGTAATTGATGTAACATTGATGAAAATCAAATCTCTCTGCGCAAACATAGTAACTGTTTATATGCCTTTCATTGATTAAAAACAAATCTCCCTTACCAAGTGTAGTAACCAATGGTATGCCTTGCATTGATGGAACAAAAATCTCTTACCAAGCGTAGTAACCAATAATATGTCTTGCATTGATGGAAAACAATTCTCTTACCAAGCGTAGTAACCAATAATATGCCTTGCATTGATGAAAAAAAAATCTTTTACCAAGTGTAATAACCAATGAGTGTGTATTTTTTCATATAACTGCAAATTTTGCAATGGAATGATACCTTTAGTTCAGTTATGGAGATTGAGAGAATATAATTTCTACACAAATAAAAATTTTGATACCTGGAATAAAAGCAGTGTTTTTTTGTTTAGTTAAAGAGTGGATTTTAGGACCAGCAAAGCGATGTAAAATTTGAGAAAAATTTACAAATGATATATTTGTTGAGTTGAGATGTTCTACAATAATATGATTAATTATCATGAACAATTATGCTTTTGAAACTGGGAGCAACATAAGAATTTTAAATTAAATTAAATCGTCAACCTAACCAGACATTAGTGTTAATATGGTAAAATATACAGTTTGATGAGCCCTACAACCTTTTCACAAATGGTGTTTACTGAGATATATGTTTTATGGTCACTGACATTGGTTCAAATTTGTGCTTTCCACAAAATACTTGAAAACTGGTCCAAAGTTCAGAAAACAATTATTCAGTTTTAAAGTTTAGCAGAATGGTCACCTTTTATGTTTTCTGATAAATAGACATATTCAGCTTAGAAAAAAAATTAACCACAAATGTACCTCCCCCACCCCTCCAATGAAAAATGCCAAGGCACACAATGCTCATTGCCAGGTATTGAATGTTATACATTAAGGATTTTGAATTGCATCAGCAATAATTTATATTTCTCTTTGAATCATTTGAAAAAAGTCATAATCTTTTGATGATTTATCTTTCGAATATGGACAACTGTGCAACATGGCCATGAATAGACCTTTTTATTTGAAAATTGCATTACATAAGTTATATTCTTAAATGTCACAGCATAATGCCAAGTATTTGAATATGTTTTGAGAAATATCAGACCAAAATAATTTTACAAGACATTATTTTACTTTGCAAGTATTAATATGTAGTCTATAAACATGTTATATTTTCTTAACTAGTTATGGTGATATTGCTAAGCAACCAACAGAAAAATGTTTTGGAGGTTACCAGCTGTTCAGTGACAGCAATAAAACTAAACCTCTGCACACAAAAAAATAATGAAAGTATGGGATGTTTGAGATCCCATGATTACATTACATCACAAAAATATTAGACGTGCAGTTTATGCAACTGCACATTTTAAAGCTTGAGTGCTGCAGTTGCTGATGAGAAAGTCAGAAAATGCAATATTTGCTACTTTTGATTCCTCTAGATGTAGAAATGATAAATCAAGTTTTACTGTATTGAAGAACATTAATAATTACCTAATATACCTAAAAAACATTTGCATTTAAAATTTAATGTATGTCTTTAATTTCTATCTCCGTCTTCTGTGTGAATGAAAGCATCAGTGATGATGGAATAAAATCTTACATTGGACCAGTTTATATATATATATATATATATATATATATATATATATATATATATATATATATATATATATATATATATATATACCCACCTGACTCAGGATATAGTGTTTTTTAATATAAAATTAGGACTTACCAATCATTTTGTTATTATGTTTAATGTATTTACTTATTCAAAACACTGAGTGAAGACATGTGTTTATAACCCATTTTTTAATGTATATTTATTGTTTCTTGTCCAGGAGACAGATCCACAATTGACAAGCTGGAAGGAGGCAACAATATTAGCCTGTCTTGACACAACACATGAGCTATGGATCAAGAAAAAATAATGGGACCAGTTTAATGTGCGCATGCTGAGAGAACGAGCACCATTCGTTTGGTGAACTGGCCATCCAAATTGGCTATGGTATAAAAGGTTGAGTCTTATGAAAGACAGCTACTGCAGGTGAATCCCATACACAAAACAAATAGGATCTAGATTATGTGTTCTCTCAGAGAGCTGACGGAATTAAAGTGATGCTGGTTTGCCATGGATTTGCCCGGCATCATGATTATTCTTTTAATTAAAACATACTCTAAATACAATGTACTCTTATGTTTTCTCATATTTCCACACTGAAAATTTATTGCTTCCTCAGTATTTGTAATATTTGTGTTTAGTGACCAGAAGATGATGTATTGATGGTTCTAAATGAAGCTGCTTCTTAACTGATCTCCAATCTTGAAAAGGTTATATTCTCATGGGATTTCTGTCAAAAAACTTCTTATGATATCTGATTTGTCCCAAACAGAAACAGTGCCGTTTGGACATCATGTATGACCACTTGGACAGCTATCTTACATTTTGTTATCACTACTACTCCTTAAAAATGTAAAAGTCATACTGACATGGAGATTCCACCAAAAGACTTCTCATGGCATCTGGTCAGTTTAATTTAACTTCCACTATGGCCACGATGATGACCATCTTAAAAGTATTGTTATCACCATTTGGATTGTCCTGTTCCCTTTGAACTGATATTTTTCAGTCACCAAAGTGGATTTTTTTGGAAATCTGGTTTTCCTATAAATATCAGATGGTTTCAATACTCTGAAACATAATCCAATATTGAATTCCTGGAAATTCTTTTTGGTATGTTGATAACAAATCCTCTTGAGAGATTCCCTCTCGTATCTGATTGCATTTGATATTACCTGTATAATCCATATCATAGTTATATCAAACTGAATTTTAAAAAAGATTCAGATTCATTTCTGATTTGTTCTCTACAATTACGAAATTAAATTGGTATTTCAACCAAGTGAACTACAAGATTAGTTGTTGTTGTTGTTCTTGTTGTTGTTGTAGGGTTTAACACCATTTTTCAGCACACAATAGGCTATATATGGCGGCCAGTATTAAGGGAGGAGGAACAATTGGAAAAAGCCAGGAAAGAACCGCCGAAAGAAGCTACTAGCCGATTAGTTGTGAACATTCTATTTTATTATATTATTTATATTTATACATAAATCAGCGGGCCAGTTGTCCATCACAAATCCTAATACATTTGTAGCCCAGTGTATTGCATTTGGTGTTACTTTATTATTAAATGCTCTTTATTCCACAGTTGAAATATAAAGAAATTTGTTTTAAAAACGTCATGTTGCTCGGGTCTAAGGAAGAAAAAGTGTTCTCAGTTCTTTATGTTCATTTTGGACAGAGAGCAAGGTAGGATAACTTTTGACCTAGGTATTGGAGTCAATAACCATACTCCTTGAGAAAAATAGGTCCTAAACTATATTTCTGTGTTGAGTTTAGCTTCATACTCTTTTATCAAATCCTACTTTTCACAAAATACATTGTTTAAAAAATATAGTAATTAGGTTTTTCTATTTTCTAAAAAAAACTGCTGTTTAAACAATGTTCTCAAGAATTAGGAATTTGACACTACAACAAAGCCAATGTCATTAAGATGCTTTTCTTGACACAATTTTTGAAGAATATAAACAGTTCTGTTGAAATTGATTTTCATGTTCTCAACTAGTATCATAATGTCAATCAAATGGCAGCTTAGAACAGAAAATTGGAAGTAAAATAAAATAAATAAGAGTTTTGCTTGCTACCACCAAATCTGGCCTGCTGCCTTCCCAGCTGATCTACATTGGCGAGTCAGGTAATTTCTTGCCAAATGGAGTGAAATTTCCAAGCTACAGTGATGAGAACAATGTATTACTTTAGATTGAATTGGGCATTAAGATTAGACGCTTGCATTTTCAACACTGATGAACATTAATAAATTATTGTTAACTTCATATAATGTAAATAAATTTGCATCATTTTTGCAGTATGGATCATTCCTTTCATTGACAACTGGTCACAAGATGTAATAAAAGATGCATTGGTAACTTTGTGTTCCTAATTGTGTGCTTTTGTCAGGAATACTTGAAGCTGACATGAAGTATTGAAAAAGCATTTTCAAGGGGTACACACATCTGTGCATTATATGTTGTCATGTTGTGAGAAACATATTACTAGGATGTTGGAAGACTGGATGGATGAAAGGAATGATGGTTAGATGAATGGATGTGCTTTTATCTATGGAGATGCTGAATAATCTTTGAAAAGTCAAAAATATGGTTCAGTCATCAATAACAACAAAAATCAATGTATTTCATGTTCTTTATTATTTTCTGAAAAAAACTTTTAGATATGAGCATATTGGGGCAAGTTATGAGATTGTTTTTTCCTCTAGTGAATACATACAAAAAAATGGTAAATTATCCATATTTTACCACTATATTCTAATTATTAAAACATTTTTAAAAATATCACAGGGTTTGATAGAATACTTAAAATTTGATATCATGTTTTACATTGGATGGTACCTTGGATGTAATAAAGTAAATTGCCAAATTGCCGTACATCACAATTTAAAGAATAGTTTTAAGTATCATGAAGCAGGTCCTTTATGACAACCAACCAGTCAGCTCACAAGCCTGACCAGTTTATGTAATTTAAGTGAACAAGACTGGCCAAAAAATTATTATATAAATATGTGACCAGTTTGTACAAGTGAAAGGGAATTATTATAAATACTATTCAGCTGATGTTTTACCGATTTATCTATTACGAGTAAATTAGCTGGACCAAGGAATCGTCATGATTATGATATTTCGGAAAATAATAAAAGTAAAAATTTGCACAAAGAACAATAAAATATAGTTTGTAATTATATCTTTGGCTAACTGGTATTGTGAAATTAAGATTTGTCCTCTGAATGAAACAAAAGATTATTACGTATATAGTTCAACCACAAGATTTCTTGTCAAGTGTAAGACACAATGCTAATTACCATCTATTAATATCAAACACATTTTCCACCTGAAATTATTTTAACACCTGCTCTTAAAAAAAGAAAACTGATTATGTTGTATCCCATAAGGTCTTAAATGTCACCATTAGTCACTGACCATAGACAAGTGATCGCCATTAATCCAACTAATTACTTGGCCTTCATGAACTTTATGGTCACGTTTAAGATGTAAACACATATGGGCATGAATAGGTTACCATATTGCATTTTTATGTGTTTTCTTGCTCTTCAGCTTCTTAATCCGCCTCTGGTTCATCCAGACAGGGTAGTGGCCATGTTCATCTTTAAGAGTCCTTGAATTACACTTCAACGTTTCCTTTTCAACCTCCATCACTGTGTAATCTTTACCCATGTCAAAGAAAAATAAAAGAAGAAATTATATATTAGGAGTTTTCTGCAAGAAGAGCTCATAAGACTCTCCAAATTTAGTACAATGAGTAAAAAAAATTCATGAATGTTAAATCAATAAAAGTAGGTCACAGTGACCTGGTGTTAGTGATCAATGCATTCTTTCCTACATCAGCATGCAACACACTTGATTGGTAGTTTGTTCTTGCATATTTAGGCTGAGCAAGTTGTAGAGAAGTGGTCCATGACAGGAGTAGGTACAATTGGCAGCTCGTCCAACTTATAAACTCGAAAATGTATTGTAAGCTAGCTTGAGTAAATGTATTGTAAGCTAGCTTGAGTAAATGTATTGTAAGCTAGCTTGAGTAAATGTATTGTAAGCTAGCTTGAGTAAGAGTCCAGCAAATGTCATTTCTAAATATAGTTTATATATCGTTATGTGACTCAAAATGTGACGTGTTTGCAAGACAACCATTTTACTTTAATATGGTAAGCATGACAAAACTAGCAAATTGAAAATTGGGAAGAAAATATGTAGTTTTATTTAAGAAAACATTAAAAATACTGACCAAGACAATCTGTTCAGTTTTTGAGGAACATGTTCCAAGTTAGTTACAAATTTATTCCTTGATTCTTTCTTGACTAAATAAGATTAACATTGATCTGAGAATTGAATTATAGAAAGTGTGTAAATTTTCATTATAGAAGTCAGTAAATTAATGATACTTTATTCCTTCGAGCACTTTTGCATCATCATTATGACTGCTCTTTTATTAACTAATCAGCGAAAAAATAGACACCACCGGGCATAGCTTTTCTCAACCATTTTCCTCCGACAAGCTGCTTGTGGCAATAATGAATTGATTATCATTATGGTAAGTACTATATATACTCCGTTTAAAGTCAATTGAAATATTAAGCTTTACCATAGGGTCTGCTATTTGTTCTGCTGAATAGTTCTTACAGACTGTACATACCAAAATATATCGGTGCATTATGTGCCGACAGATCTTGGTCCGTGCAATCTGTTGATGGACTGCCTTATTAGTAAGTGTATACAGTAAATAAACTGTTTTTGCCAATTTTGAGGTCATAATCTAGCCATAAGTATAGGAAGTAATCTCCTTCCTGATAATTGTGCTGTCCAATGAAACTGTCTGACTTTAGGGTCAAATGAATTGTGACATTTTGCCAAGTCTCAAAAGCATTGTTTTGGGTACATATGGAGCCAAAATGGGGCTTTCGTTGCACCAATCAGAATTAAGGTTCACTTTTAGTGAACATTTAGGCAATTGACCTAGCGCCACTTGTCAGTCATGAGTATATGCAATACAAATTTTACAGTTAAAATGTAATGTATAACAAGTTCTAAATGTATTTCCTATTTGTCCAAACTTGCTTCAAATAGTAAACATTCTGATTATTATGTCTGCACAAGAAAATATGAGACTGACCTCAAAAAAAAAATAAGTGACAGATTTTGATATCGCATCATGGAATAAAGTAATTGTAACAGATGATACTAAATAGTACTGATATAAGTACCAGTATAAACAGAACACAATCCACCCCCACCCCTCTCTCAACTTTTGGACTCCAAACGCGAGTTTGTACATGCTGAATCAACGTTATTTTCCAGGCACTGGGCAAGAGGAAATGCTCAGACCTACATTAAGTCTGTGTTTAAAAACAATTACAATAACTGCTAAATTTCAATAAATAAAGTTATTAATATTATTAATGAAGTTATTAGAAGTTTTGTTATGTTGATAAATTATAAGAAATATGAATTACCTCGATACACGTGATGGAATACAGTAATGTCACGACTATTCCAGCATGTGACATACAATCGTCCATTGTCCCAGAACATGGCTTGGAGACATCGTGGAATTCCCTGAGTGAAAATGGCGACAAGTTGACAAGAAGCTGTAAGTTGATGAATACAGGAATAGTTACCTGCGAAAATATTCCCGTCTTCATTTATAACGATTGATGTCGGATAGTCTAGACGTTGACGTTTGTATTTATATTTACATTGACTGGGATTCAAAATGTCGAATCCATAGACACCAGTATCATCATAAGCAGCAGCATAACACGAAATATAAATGATGTTGTCCTTTGTTGTCACACAATTCCAAAATGACTTTTTACAAATCTGGTGAATCGTGTCAACATGTCCGTCATCAAGCGACACGATACACCAGTACGTCGTGTCCTGTTTTTCACCAACGACAACAATATTGTCATCGACTCCGACAACACTACGATAATAGTCAAATACACGATGCAGACGAAAACTCTTCATTCTTGTAAAAACAGGCGACACGTTTTCAGATTTAATGGACGCCATTTCTAGCAGACCCTCATGATGAAGGACACAAATTGTCGTGGCGTCCATTAGACAGAAGGCACGTGGTCTGGAGTCTCTGTCTAACATGTCTAGAAATTTCCCATCATAGAGTCGATGTATTTTGACTTTACCCTTGTAGTTATCATCTTTGAAGTCTACGACTATAATCTTTTTCTGGCAGATGACAATAGAGCTGTAGAAGGGTATCTGATTGGCTGTGGAAATAAAGTGACATAAGCATTAATACACATCTACACAAAATATTAAACTTAGTTAATTATATTAAAATATGAAATAACTTGTATATTTGCAGTTTGTAAGAATTACTACATTAATACAAATTTAATTAGTTTTATGACTTTAAAATTTGATTCCTATTAAATGTATTATACTTATTTTGTTGTTCTGAATTTAAAATGAAGACGTTGTCGTCGTATATATTACCAAAATTGAATATGTATATTTATATTAAAATACCTAAATAACTTGTACATCTACGTGATATAAACATTAATATAAGGCATAATGTAAACAACGCTGACATATCTACATACAAATACTGTACATGTATAAATTAAATACAAAATAAATAACCATTACAACCGTCGTAATGGCGTCATTATTTTATTCCTATTACAAGAGAGATTTATAGCAGACATCACACAGACCCAGTAATCACACTATTATAGTTCTTTAAAGTATTTTAGCAAAATGAAGATAATAACAATAGTGTGTTAACAGGTGGTTTGTGGAAACCGCCATTGTCCCTCGTTTATTATCAGGTTATGTATGTGCATTCGTGCATGTGTATTACTCGTATATTCCTCCAAAAATGAAAAAGGTGTTGTAATAAATACACACTGTAATATGTCTGTAATATCCTTTAACATAAATATCACTTGTATATTTTTTTTAAAAATAGTTTGGATCTTAAATATTTTGACACCTTTAGAGTTTTTTTTATCAAAATTCTACATGTGCTAGCAGCGAAAAAGACAAGACAAATTCGTACATTAACTTAACTACACAAAACAGGGACATGCACCAAAATGACTACCAGATCTAGCTAGGGGTGAGGAAAGGGGATACATATGTCCCCGGGCGCCATACTAGTGGAGGCAATAAAATGGGCTTTGAAATAGGTTGTATCGGGTAATGGTGATTTTACTGATGAAAATAATGGGTTTCAGAGTTGAGGTGGGGGGGGGGGAATGAATGTTGTCCCCGGGCGCCAAACACTCTAACTACGCCTCTGTACCAGAATAATCACAGGGGCTCGTTACAAAGCAAATCAGGGTCTAATCTGTAACAATATTAATATTTATATTGGTACAGGTTAGACCCCTATTCATGGACGGTTACTCTTAATTTGCTTTGTAACGAGACCCTTTGGAATAATGTCTGTCGATTTTAACTATTATAACTATAAATAAAGCATTAATCACACACTAAATCAGTCAACTTCACTTCCAATTGTTTAGAAAACCGTAACAAAATTAGAAACACTTCACTAGTTTACAACTACAAGTTACAACAGTATCAAATAAATACTTAAATTTTGTTTTAAATTGCTTTAAATTGCAATAAAAGTCGGAAAATGTTTGAAAATATCAAATATTTAACCTCATGAATGCCATTTATTGCCTTCTATGAAAAGTTGTTTAACCATATTATTACTATTAGCGTTAGCCATGTAAACGGGGAAAAGCAGAGGAGGGACTGGTGAACGAAATTCACAAAATACTACTATTACTACTACTACTACTACTACTACTACTACTACTACTGCTACTACTACTACTACTACTACTACTACTACTACTACTACTACTACTAATAGTAATAATAATAATAATAAATAAATAAATACATTAATAACTAAATAAATAAATAAATAAATAAATAAATAAATAAATAAATAAATAAATAAATAAATAAATACATCATTCATCTAAAATTTCTTGTCATACTTAACATTTAGTCGTTACCTGTATAGGTATGTGTTACCCTGAGTATTTCAATAAAAATTCATGAAAGTTAATATCTTCATTTACTTTTGTCTTCTGCATTTTCTCACATTATGCTGCCTGCCTTGGATTATGACGTCTGCAATAACAAGAACGCTGGCGGAAACAAAAAAAAAAGGAGACACGCGCTTTTTTAATTACGAATCCGGTAAGCTCTATGTACGAAAGTGAACGTGACACAAAGGTCAAAACAGCGGTAGCGATTTATTCTGACAGAATTTGAATATCGATGTTTGAAGTAGCGCGTGTCTTCAACTCCATCATACAAACTAGATCAACTCCATTAATCTCTGGAACAATTAAGTGTCAGACAAAAATAATGGAAAACAGATGACACACACATTAATAATTTAAAGATTTGCATATATTGGTAAATTAGATTAATTTATAGTAAAAAACAAAATTACATCGTCAGCTTTTGTCCAAATTGTATCATTGGTGTTAATGCTGTTATTTGCAAACTCTTGGTAAACACTTGAAACTATGGAAGTAATAATTTGTAAAGAGAATATAAACCTTGACATCTCGAATGTTTATAGGGTATTCATTTGTCTGTAGTGGTTCTTATGTTAATTTAAATCCCTTTCTATGAGAACTATTTATGAATTTTAAAGATCCGAACTCCAGATAATACTAAATAATTATCGATGTGTGTCGAGATTTATTTCTCTATAAAGGCAAGTCTTGCACGATAATATCATGTCAGTGAACACAGTGTGTGTGATTTACATTTTTAACATAGCTTAAACAAATTTCATTCATATCTCTACGATGTCTGCATTGTGGCAGTTTATAGCGATGTCTAGACATGTGGCATGATGTCTCACCCAGTTAAATTATCCTGATCCGAGGCCTCCCACTCATTAAATTAACCTCTCAATATTGGGAGCCAAGCGATGCAGCCGTTAATAATATTTTTGTACGTCAGTGGTATGACTCGGCCGGGGAACGAACCCACGACCTCTTGCACCCGAGGGGGTTGTTCTAAGCACCATGCCACAGCAGCGGTGTCATTGAATAGTAAAGACTCAACTAAGCAAATGTCGTACATGTCATTGTCGTAGTGAGCAGTCACGAAGACAACCTTTCGTGAGAAAAGTGTTTATCTTTGTTTCACTTTAAACGTGTACATCATGGCCGTATAAATGCAAAATCATAGTTTTATGCTTAAAAGATTCAATTTATTGGTAAATAAGGTTACTGTATAAAAATAAAGTCTTGCACCATTTCATCATGTTCAAGAACATTAAAGAATCAATTATGCATATTTCGCGCATGCAATTTCCGCTGTAATTTTTAACGATGAATTCTTTTCACAAAGAAAGAGCCTATCTTAGAGATGAAAGTAATCGCCATCGTTTTACCTTGAACCTGTGCATCCTGGCCGTATATATACAGAATTAAAGATTTTCATGAATGACTTGTTAATTATCAGTCCGCCATATTCACGAAAATTAATCACCGGACTTAAAAGAAAATTAACACGTTTTTGTGAAGAAATTACACTGTATGAAATATGTCAAGCAGATTAATCTATTTATTCGATGTTTACGGGCTCTTTTTCATGAAGTAAGGTAATTCCATCTAAAACTGAACTTTCCTCTTGAAAAAAGACTTTCTCTTAAAAAGATTGTATCAACGTGTATTGCATCGACACGAACCAATCGCTTTTCAAAAAAGAAACTAAAAATTAGTAACGCATATGAAATTACTGATGTTGATTAAACAAAAAAAAAATAACAAAATACTTTGCCATGATTTCACCAAAACACGGTTACCCCAATAAGTGAGTTGAAACTCAATAGTAACAAAATAATGTCCCTTACATGTTAAACGCGCGCTAATGTGATCATTGTTGCATTTAGTCCAGTCATGCGACATCCATATGTAAGAAATTGTCGCCAGAGAAAGTAAACGAACTATCATTAAGCTTATTCAAAAACTAAAAATTTAAAAAACCGAGAAATATTTCAGGAGGTTTTCACAAAACAACTTTCGTATTTGAGGATGTGTGCTTTATTGCCTTTCAATTATATCTTTTCTCTTTAAGTTTCTTTAATACGTTTCCGTAACTTCAGCGTAACTCTTTGACAAGTAAAGTGAACAGTATAAGTTTCTTGAGAGAAAGAGATCTTTTCCTGATTATTGCAGAATACCCTTTCCCAGTGGATCGTTCTCCAGGAACGCTACATTGTATACATTATTATACTTCCTCTAAAAACAGCGTCAACATTTATATCCGTAATTAACATGGTATAACAATAAATATAAATTCTTAGATATTATCAACGTCATTTATAAGGTTTTAAAATTACAGTTAGATATTACACAGACGTAATCATCCGATTGAGATGCTAGCATACTAATCTCACTGTTTATGACCCTGTTTGAAGCTAAACCACAACCTTTATAAATAATTCCATAAAACTACACGCACTGTGATTAAGAAACGTTATGCTGGCTTTGTTCATTTCGTGTAACTGAGCACACTATTATTACAGCAAATCACAATCTGTTTTGGTATGAATGTAAAGTTTTGCAATATATTGTAGGATATATAATACACAACTTCGACTTAAACAAGTGAGATTGCTAATTAAAATAAAATTTGGCCAAAGTTAGGCAAACGCCTCAGCCAGACACTTGAAATTGCCTATGAAATTAACTCAGTAAATCATGCACATTTTCTCATCGTCTGCATCACCTGATCGTGGATGCAGGGACGTCATTTCAAAGTTTGTCGTGGGTGGGGTGGGGGTATGGTAAATAATACGGGCTTGTTAATTTTCGTATATAAGCTACTACAATTTTACAGCCCATACAAATTCGGAGGGTGGGGTGCAAATTTACCACCACCATCACTGCAAAAGTACGTCCCTGCGTGGATGTATGTCTAGTCCCATAGCTCAGAAACTATAAGTAATGATGATAGCAGATTCGATTAAGACTGCGATCTCCTATTTCCGCGTCGTGCCTACTAGTGCGTCTCGTCTACCACCATGTCTTTTAACTTAAAGGGGCTTCCGAGTGACCGAGTTGTCTAAAGCGCTCTACGTTACAGATCACTGCGATCTCATCTGTCTGTGTGGGTTCGAGTCATTGATATGGCCTATGTGGGTATCCGAAAGAGCTTGCCAGTAGCTTTTCGTATGTCGGTGACTATTTTCGGGATTTACACCGTCGTGCCTGTCACTGCGGTATTTGAGCGTATACTACAACCGCTGTCTCATAATGTATAACATCTTATTACTAAATCATATCTTTTAAATAACTGACCGCCATGGTGGCATTGTAGTTAAAGCGGGAGGTCGCTTGTTCGAACCAGGGCCGAGTTATACCAAAGACATATATTTAAAAAATAATGGTACTAGCAGCTGCTTCGCATGGCGTATACCATTATGAGGTCAGTGTTACCTGGTCGGTCTGGTATTATAATAATCTGACTGGGTGGTACATCATGCTACTTGTCTGTGTCATGATGCCCAAGCGCTAGACATCGCTATAAACTGCCTCACTGCAGACATCGTAGCGACATGACTAAAAAAATGTTTTAGCAAGCGACGATTTAAATCCTCTAACAAATCCAGTATATTCTCCATCCATCATACATTTTAAAGTTGTCTTTTATAATTCAGTTCAAATTACCATTCCTTCCATTTAATATTGATTTAGCCAGGTATGAAATCAAATTATGTTACGTTTATCTCTTGATTCGTCATAGGTCATTTCGCTGTAATAAAATGAGTAACAAATACAATAAAATAAAATAAAAAATAAGTCTTTGACTCACTAGATTTGCAGCAAAAGAAGTTTGTGACATAATGAATGATACTTGTTCGCCTGCCTTCCATAGCGCTTTCCATTCTGCAAATATCACTACATAATTATGTCTGTTATTTAGTTTCTTTGTCAGCCTCGACTAAAGAGCTACTCTATATATCAGTCAATATTAATCCCTGGATTCCGTTCAATATATTACATGGTAAAACCGATCGACAAAAGGTGAATTTACGATTTTGGATAGAGCTTCCCGCGTGAAAAAAGCACATTTAATCGTCATCTGTTTACAGCTGTTGAAAAATATACGGCTTAACATTGCAGTTATTCGTAAAACGCTATCAAACAGGTACATAAAACGTACCGTATCCCCTCGACAAAGCGTATAACTGATGAGGATTCTTTTCCTATGCATACTAAATGTGTATTACCAAAATGTTTGTAAGACTACGGTGTGATTTAAGTGATATATATTAAAAAAAAAAGTACTAAATCGAAATAACGACATGTCAAGTCTAATGAAATTATTATTATGTATGAAGCAAACAATATTATTATTTCATAAATATCGTGTCGATAAATCGAAATATTACTTCGTTATTTCAACATTTTGGAATCCATTGCTTTGCCTAAATGCGATCTTTCTCAATATATAATGCATGGGTTTTCAACAGCCGTCAATTGAGTTTCATATTATTAAGAAAGATCAATCTTTTGTGTGAAGTGCCAAATTTTCGGTCAAATCCATTAAATAACACTTAGTTCTAGCCAGATTTTTTGGACATTCTGCACGGAGAGATATTTTTATAATCGGTTCACCCAGTTAACTGTGTTTGTTTAAATTATACCGACCGAAAGCGGCCTCCTGGAAGGAGGATTCTCTCACAAATCATGTCAGAATTGATTCGAAATAGAGCTCACGAAAAGATTTCGAGGGGAGCGCGAGAAAATTATATTGGTTCTGATTGGGCACTGTGAAATAAGGGGTGTGTTCAATACAAGGAAATCTTATAATATATATCCACGAGTTAAAAGGTTGCCCCAGTCTTGGAAGTACCTCTGCAAGAGAGGGAAAGGTTGAAAAAAACCCAGAGTGGAACTAAAAAAAGACTCAGGAGGTTACTTTTTTACAGCAGTGCCTTCGAAAACAATAAGCTCAAGAAAGTCCGCCGAATCCAACTGTGAGAAACGCACCAAAAACACTAGGCAGTTGTTTCAAATCCACACTTATCATGATGTTATTGATATAATGTTTCTTTGTTACAGATCTGCATGATTTTTTGTTACGCTTGTATGAATAGTTTCATTTATTTCATTAATTTAGTAATGTGCTTTTAATTATGAATTAGAATTCGTACCTTATTTCATAGTAAGAATGATGTAGTGTTAATTGATGTTTAAAAACACTATGTAGCGTTATGATTGGAAAGTGTTATGTTCATTCTTGAATTCATCATATTGTAATAATATTTGGAGTATGTGTATTTGACAGCATCCTGTTTTTAAGCAATTCTTAGATTTATTTGTGTGAGTGTTTACTCTTAGGTGCCATTGAAATATTACTAGCCTGAAATAGTTAGCCAATTGGTAGAAGCAAACGTCACAGAGCCGAGTGTTAGTGAATTTGAACCATGCTGGGCTCGTTAGTAGTGAATTTAGGTACAAGCCGAATGACTGGCCCTTGGTAACAAAGTCCATATTGAAATTCAGTGGTGTATACAAGTATTGTGATTGAAAAGGTAGTATTTATGGTTGGAAATCAGTAAATTATAGAATGGAATCAATACGTTGGAACTTGGTAGGTACCGTTTATGTGTCCATAGTGGAAAATGGGCGTATGTATATGAGCGTGATACGCCGGAAATTCTGTGGATTGACTGGCCTAGGGTTACGCAGTTAAAGATTTCCCAGTTAGTAAGGGAATAATAGTGTAATTTATATGGCATGACAAGCTATCGGTACGGAAATAGGATGATAATGAAGAAAAACCATGCAAGGGTGTAGTTAATGGACTTTTGGGCAAGTTGTCTCATCTGGGTCGCCAATTGATTAGAGCAAAGGTTATTAAATATAGCAGACACGTCTCTTTTTCCATTTTACAACTCAAGTTGTATAAAAGTCTTTAAAAATTTGGGGAAAACAATTGACTTCCAGCGCGACTCGCGCCAGGGTTTGACACCGCTCGGTCAAGTGAATACCCCTGTGCGTGTAACAATATTGTTTGAATATTGATTGCGTTCTAAGATGTAATGTCTTACCTTAAGTAATGAATTACGGGAATACATGTGAATTCACCGAATTTTGAAATCGTAGATGATTTAGCGATAGTGTATAATGCATTAGGTAAAAACAAACCGAATTAACAGGTGGTTTAGCTGTATTGATCTGAAGACATGTGTAATTGATTCGTAGCCGTAACATTGTTACCACTGATAATAATATCTGATTGTTGGAACCAGCAAAACGGACAGTCTCAGTTATTAATGTGTAACAAGAGACTTAGGGCGTTTTACTTTTTCTTTTGAAAGGAAAATAGTATTTATTTGGAGACAGCAGTACGGAGATAGATGAAAGTACAAGACGGAAAAAGATATTGTGCAGTAAGAGTTGCAAGGAGCATATATTAACACAGAAGGCCAAGTCAGAGTTCGACGAGTGAGCAGAGAA
>JAQISU010000209.1:0-32500 GCA_029339505.1 Unio delphinus | reverse complement strand
TGTGATCTTAGAGGTATTGTGCGATTTTAATGGTTTTATGTAATCTTAGAGGTGTTGTTTAATTTTAATTGGTTTTATTTTGTAATCTTAGCGTTATACTCTTAATGGTTTTATGCGATCTTAAAGGCAATGTGAAATCTTATTTGTTCAATCGTATACTCATTATTCCTACTAATAAAACGCAGTCAAGTCGACAACGTTATGTGTTTTGCATAGCAGGGCCCGGCAACGTGTAATGTATTGCCAATTTAAATCAGACACAATGAGTGCTCTTAAAACTCACGTTTTTCGACTGTAATAACAAACTTGAGTTCAGAAGTCTACTTAGTCTATCACAATCACAATTACAGGTGTTCTGTTTTCTGGATTACATTAAAGGTTTATATGTATTCTTTGTGTAAGAAAGTGTTTTTGTTTTGTTTCAGATTTCTTGTTTATTTTGATTATCATTAACCTTTACAATTTAGTTCTTACTGCACTTTTACATAATCGTATCATTTTCATTGCATTTTGCTTACTGTTAGACATTAGGTGTAGTATTCAAATCTAGGATTTTCTCTTGCCCATACAATTATGGAAGGGATAACACAAAGAAATACAAGGGGTGACCGGCTTAATAGGGGGACGGAGGGGCCCAACCCAAGCACACCTTTGAGCAATTATCAAGGGCAAGCGACGCACCAAATGGGATCTCTAAAAGTAAATACTGCATGTCTATTTCAATGTAGTGGTGGAGGAGAACGTGTTATTAGCGTATCACAAGGATGGATGCTAACTAATAGATTTTGGAAGTGTGGATACAGCCCCACGCCAGGTGGAAATACTCAAAGCCCTCCTAGCAATGGGAGTTGATATGTCCAAGATAGCGGCGCCACAAAATGCGGGGCACAAAAAAATACATGCTGTATCCGGTCGACCAAACTAAACCTGTACTAACATGTGAGACCATTTTAGTCAAGGGGAAACAAGCTCATGTAACACGTCGCACCTCGCTATGAAGGGGAGATTGGTCCACGGCCTGTAGACGTGCACATTAGTGGCCTATCATTCCAAGTAGAAACTGAAGAGGTAGAAGCAAAACGCTACACAAGATTCGGAGTAAGAAGCCTCGGGAAAACAAATGGCCACCTACCGGAGATGGAACAATATAAGTATAGGGGCAAGGATTATCAGGGTTACACAAGAGGACGCGAGAAAGATACCCCCCTTCTTCTACTGTATGGGGTTCAAGTTAAGATCCTGGTACAAGAATTGCGAGTCCGAGAGAAAATGTCCCGAATGTGGAGAAAAACGACATGGCCCATGAAACTGCAAGAAAAGTCAGTCACCGGAAAATGGTGGAAAGTACACCAATGTGACAGTAGGGATGGCTACTCAAAACCAGACGGAAACAAGAAACACAGTAGAAGCAGTGATAAGACAAGTAATGGAAGAAGAAAATGCAGGGGAAAAGAATAGAACCCCATAAAATAGGGAGAAATGGGTTGATATATTGACTCCCAACAATACGGAGTATAAAACCCCACGCAAAAAAATACCCCAGTTTGCCACAAGTAACCCCTTTGAGATATTGACCAACGAGGAAAGCAGAGGATCTTTTAACATTTCTGAGAATTTTGAACCTCTAACATCATCCACACCAATCCGCAAGAGGAGAAGTGGAACAAAAAAACGAAAGGCGATAAGTTTATCATCGTCAATGGAGGAAAGGAGGACTGAAATAGAGGGAAATGAAAAGAAAGAGGTATTATCCAAGTCGCTAGGCGAAGAAAGACCAAAGAAAGTAGCGATGAAAGAAAATGAAACCCCAAATAAAAATGAAGGAGAAAGCATGAAGACGGAAGACAAAACAGAAACAACAAGCGGAATAGCCCCTGAGGATACGTTTAAAGACAATATTTTTATAGACACCCTATACACCTCGCAGGTCACTAGTGACATTGAAATCTTAGATAGTACGGTTAAATCAGTAAAAGATGACCCAGGTTCCCCAGTAAAAGGGGAAGAAATAGGGAAATAAATATAAAACAATAGTCATTTAAACACAAATAACCTATATTACTAAAGCGGCAATCTGGCAAATAAACACAAATGGAGGAATACAACTTCCGTTTTGCTGTCCTTAAATATAAATGGAATATACAAGGATAAAGTAAATAAACTAACACAGATAGGAGACTTTGTCATAATATTCTTACAGGAAACGCATAATACAATAACAGACGAAATCCAAGAACGGGAAATGGACAGTATAATAATAACAAATAACTCAACGGGAAAGGATGCCAATGGAGGGGTAACAATTATCATTAAAAATAAACAAGGGTGTAAATGAGAGATGGTAGAGGAAATTTATTTTAAAGGAAGATTAATACATATACAAATAGAAGGCGATCATTTTCTGAATGTCTACATACTAGCAAATATGTATAAGAGACGAGAATTTATAGAAGAATTGGCCAAATACCTAGAAAACTACACTACAAGCAATTTGATCATAGGGGGATATTTTAACTGGGTGGTGGATGACATAAACAGGAAAGAAGGACTATTAAAAGAGGACAAACAGTTTAAAAAAATCGATGGACTAAACCTGATTGATATATACATACAGTTCAATATAAAAATGGCAGAATACACCTTTGAATATAAGGGGAATAAGATAAGTAGGTTAGATAAATTTTGGGGTTCAAAATTAGGGATAAATAAATGTATTAAACCAAGGGATAATAGAATATAAAATTTTGGACCATAAACTAATTTTTGTAGAGTTGTAGAATGGAAGTTAAAAAATACAATTTTGAAACATGAAGGATTTGGGAGGGAAATTAAAAGGGAAAAAGAAAAATTCAAAATTCCAAGGAATTTAGATATAATTTCGGAATGAGATTAACTATAAGGTATTTTTTTAAACAATAGCGATCTTTCAATCTAAAATGAGGGTTTAAAAAAATTAAACTAAATATAGAAGCTTTAGAAAATCATATAAAAACAATAGCAATATAGGGCATAAAAAAAAATAAGACACCTAAAAAGAGAACTAAACAAGGGAAAGTAAATAAAAGCGGGGAAATTTACACAATTATATAAAAATGCAGAAGGGTTATATAAAAAGGGAGGAGTTAAGAATGGGGGGGGGGATTACTAGAATCACTTAAAATAGGTAAAGAATCAATGACAGACCAATCTAATATACTTAACCATATACAAAATTACTACAAGAAACTATATACTTCACAGAGCATAGAATACGAAGATATAGAAACGTACATACGAGAGACAAATCGCGAGATAATAACCCAGAACATAGAAGCAAATGTGAGGATTTTATCTCGTAAGACGAGATTATAGAGAATATAAAGAATTTGTCAAAAACTAAATCGCCAGGAAGAGATGGAATCTACGCAGAGTTATACCAAACATTTTGCGGAGAACTGCCCATACTAGAATGGTTATATAATAATATTGCATTAAGGAATTTAGACATGTCTAACACAATAAGGGAGTGGAGTAGACCAAAAATCAATAAAAAAAAATAAATCAATGAATTTTCCCACCCCCGAATTTCACTACAGTGTTATATTACTTGTATTGCAAATAGGTATTGAAGTATTGTACATGTCACCATGGTTAGAACTTATTCTGTTGAGGTAATAACAGGAGGAATTTCGGTTTGTCGGATAATATCTCTTATTGTTTTAACCCTCAAATTAATTGTGCGTTTGATATTTCAAATTGCTGCCCCAATTCTTTTCTGATTTTTCTACTACAGTGAATAACGGAACGAACTTACTGACGTCGTTACAGAATACAAGGGAGTCTGGATTTTCTTTATAAAAGCGTATCGTTTTGGTATCATATATTTAGTATTCATAGCGCTGTATTCAATATCTTGATAATCAAAAAGAATCTGATCACAATTTAATTTTTCTGATAATTGAATTCCTTGACTTTTCAAATTTGAAATCTCATTTATGATCTTATTGATATTTTCAGAATTCATATTATATAATAAAATATGTTTCTAATTTGAAAACTTGCGGTCAATTTTAATCCATAACTCATACGTAAACTAATCGGAATCTGTTTTTGTTAAACGCTTCGAAAGAGCCGATCGATATACCCCTTCTGCAATGCGTTGTACTAAGGGTATACAAATATCGAAATATCTACCAGCTTCATTCATAGGTTTAAATACTCTTTCCTCGTTACTTTTATATTAAATGATTTTATAAGTCTCTTCCCAATTGATTTACAAGTACCAGTTCTTCCTCGTTTGGAATTCTCACTCTGAGAATTAGCTTGTAGATTCGATAAAGAATTATTCAGAGGATTGGAATCAATGTGGTCAATAACAAGACCATCTTCGATCAATCCATGAAAACACTCGAACGCAAATCGATGATTAAGATATTTTTCCCTCCAACGCCAAATATCAATTATCCAAGATTATTCAGAACACCAACTGGAATCTTCAGTCTGCGGTTTCTGACAGTACCGTCACGAGACGCTTCATAATTGCTGGATCACGGGATGTGGGTGAAATTCTTGGTCCATTTATATATATATATATATATATATATATATATATATATATATATATATATATATATATATATATATATATAATACTATTTGTCTAATTCATTGTTTGGTTAAATTATTACTTTGAAATCTATGAATAAAATCTTCAGGTGTTCTTATGATTATATCCTTGACAGAGTCAAGGTCATTGATGGAGTTTTTGATTCTCTTATCATAATAACGTTTTAACTCTCTGTGTTGCTTACCACTGCAACTCAGACACAATTACGATTTTCCTCTCACACCTACCTCACATCGGATACAAGGGAGTGGTCCAAAACTCCCGTTACGAACGCTTTGTAAATGATATCCACATAATTCCTTTCTGCATGATTTGTTACATGCTGTTACTGATCCAATCATAAGCCATATGCAATGATTCATTATATAATGCATTCTTTATTTAAATACTTATTTTAATTATAATATGGAGGAGTTCGAGAGATTATTGAAAATTACGCCTTGGAAAAATGTTAAATTCAATCTCGATAGAGTCTCCGTAGATGTACCAAAGAGTCTAATAAGTGATATAAGCATGATAGTTAAAATTCGCGATTGCTTTAATGAATTCAAACGCGATGGAGCATCTCACTATTGGTAGACATTTTGAATCGATGGTGACGTTGATGCTACCATGAACAACGAACGAGCATCTGAGATAATCTCACATCTTGACCAGACAAAAGTATTTTTAAAGAGTGAAATTCATTATCCGTTCAGAAACGGGAAATTGGATTATTCGAGATAAATTTGAACCAATCTTGAAAGGTAAAAGAACCGTCACTTTGAGTCATGATTCCAAACCAGGGATTCTGACTGGGACTGACAAACCGTATTACGAGAGATCTTATCCTGTTACAGCAGTTCTTTATGGAATATATTCGTTAAATGATAAACCGAGTATTGGAAAACTAAAACCAATGAAATTGTCATGGATACATTGTGTAGCAGAACAAATAATAGAATACTTCACAAATGAGATGTGTGGAAACAAATTGACGGATCGAAGACGAAAAAAAATAAATGAATGGGAATTAACGGTTAGGAAGAACGGAACAATGATTCAAGATATAACCAAATTAGAAACATCAATAAGATTTCCAATAACCATACTGACGATTACATGAGTGGTATTACACGAATAAAAAAATAAATCACAAGGAGCTCCAATCAAAAGTATTGACCATAACGAACTCGCGTGGACACCTGCAGTAACAATATTTCCGCTAGATAGAACCGTAAAATATTACAAGGACAATTTATTTGATTTTATTTCTCAGTTAAGTAAAAGCAATCCTGTGTGAGTGTAGTTACTTCACAGTTTTGAAGTCGAAGAGGCAAAATTCAATAAATTTATAACACCCAATGGCGAATTATATCGTAGTGAAGCCCTGCACAATGAAATGAAAAAATAACTAGCTAGTAGTTTTTCAACAGAACACGAGAGACAATTATTAACAAACTGTTTTACAATTCCGTCGGTTGCAGCTCACTTTGCGAGAAGAAAAAACACGTGCAAACCAGCAAGAGCTGTTTTTCTATAAGATATCAAATCAAGTTGTGTGGATTATAACCATGGTGGATTATGGAATACAAAGTATGACCCTAAAACTATTATTTCGGTTGATATGGTTGCGTTTTATCCTGCGAGTTTTCTCGGCTACGGAGAATGCGCTGAATACTTGAAGCGATTTGGACATCCCACACATGAAATAAACCGTGTTGTGATTAATGGACCACTACCTGACTTTGTTTTAACTGGATTCACTCAAGTGGTATCATTTGGATTGGCTACAGGACTTCATCTGTGCTGTTATATTTGGAATGGTAGACACATCTCTGAAAAACACTGCATGACAATTGTTTTACTACGGTTTATGATTGATTCTAAAATGTTGATATCGCTGATTGTCAGTGAAGCGATTAAATCATACCGAGCGCAGACTGAGGTCCGGTTACCACATCCTGATAGTCTAGTTAATATAATCAGCAACTATAGAAAACAATTCCCCGATCTCGACGAAGAATATATCTTAAAATGATCGAAACAGATCTTTGAAGTTAGAAATAAAAACACAAAATATATCGGTGGAATAATAATTAGTAAATTCACTCAGGGTGGGAAAAAATACGACAATAACCGATATGATTCACGGTTGATTATAGATGATGCTAAATACGACTTTATAATCGCAGATGTAACATCTAGGGGTATATACGTCAATCAAAGACGCTTTTTTATCCGATGAATCCAAATTAGGTACCATTTCTACTTACACAGATGGATATAGTAATCAGCATACACATTTGAGGTCGTTTATGCTGAACTTTGCTTCTAATAATTTATTTTCAATGATAAATAGATTTCCTGACACCGCGGTTAGATCAGCCACTGATTCATTTTATATGAAAGTAAAACATAGCGAAGCAGTGGCTGAATTTGCAAATTCTGACGAGAGTTGGGGATCATGGATAATTAAAAAGGAAATACCGTGTGATTATTCCAAATCAGCAGATGTTACGATGGTAAACATTTACTTGAACAAAAATCAGATATCAGAACTATCTTCTGCACCGTCGATATCTGATCTAAGATGTAGATATAAAACCAGTTATTTAAACGGCTGTAGTGGGTCAGGAAATACGACTCGTGCAATTGAATTATTTCGAGGGAAATCAAACATGATTGTTCTAACACCAACACACAGACATGCACGAGAGATGAAACAACGAGGAATTAATGCTTACACTTATCACAGTTTCTTTCGATGGAAAGTTGACGAATAGACTCTTGATCGAATGGGCGAGAAATATATTCCTGAAATCATTATTTGTGATGATATATGAACAATGTCGTTAGATGTATTACAAAGGTTTATCGAGTGGTTATTGCTAGCAAATACAAAAGTTGTAATGTGTGGCGATCATGGTCAACAACCACCATTTGTCAGTGTGTCTCCACATGATTGGCTAAAGCATTTTGTAGACTATAATGAAGAAATTAATACAGATGATAGAACAGTAGCAGCAGAGGAGGTGAATCCTACAACTTTTTTGGTTAAAATATGATTAAACCCTCAAAACGGCAAATAGAGCCTTCCTGCGAAATCTCATGTTTTAACCAAAAAAAAAAATAAGTCTCCATTTGGCAAATAGAGACTTATTGATTTCTTGCTCAAAACATGAGATTTCGCGGGTGATACTCTATTCGCGTTTTCGTTGCTTAATCATACAACGTCGCAACGTCGTTGTCACTCACCTCCTCTGCTGCTAGAATTTTCAGTTCTGGGTTACGATTTCAACCGAATATTTGATCAAGTTCGATACGATATCGTGTTCTAGGGTCATGTAAATTTATTGTTATAAATCCGTGTGGGGCCGACTGAGCATGACTAAAGAAATTTCGAAATTGATTGAAGTCCATATCAGAGCACCATGTCTGCCAAATATTTCGTAGTATATGTGTATCAACTCCATTAAATACAGCAAGAATATTACAGTTATCTCTGATCACTTTTGGAATCTGTGTGTAGCGTTAAGTGACATATATCACATCAGTGTTTTTTGTGCTTGCCTCGGGAAAATATTCTAGCTGGGTTTTTTTGTTTATCTAACATGACATCATCGTATACAACTAAATTGTTGATACTTCCATCGAGGTCTTCTACTGATGGTGCCTCGTCAATATCGGTTATAAATTCAATAATACACTCGCCGGCAATCTCTGAAGCGTTTTCATTAAAATCTTTTAGCACTTCATAGCATCGTTGATCATCTACACTAGGAGCAACTAAATACAACTTATCCCACTTCATCCATCTCATTATTAAATTGAGCAACAATTGCGTCTTGCCGGATCCAGATGGCCCGATTATAATTGCGCGGATAGAGTTTGGTAGCGCTGCATGATGCTTAACTGGTTCTCTTGTTTTAGTCGCTGAAAAATCAATTATATTCATATCTCTATACATAATTATGGATCTATATTGTGTGAAGTGTAAAACGCGTACTGGCACAAATGATGTGACGACGATTACAACTAAAAATAACAGATCAGCACTTACTGGTAGATGTGCAACATGTGGTATAAAAAAGTTTAGATTTGTTTCTACAAAATCAAAGATTTTACAATCCGGAGATGTTTTAAAAAAAAACGAGGAGGTGATATCGCAGCCATACTAGACAACAACTGCAAGTGATACCCGAGGATACTCAATTACCACCACGGGGTCTTAACTAGCACCAAGGGTGCTGGCACCCCGGCGTCTATTGCACTCAAGACAAGTCAACATCACATTATTTAAGACATAACCGAGATTGTTACTTTTTCTGTCTACGGTAAATTGGCGAGGATCCTTATCCGAATACTGCCAACTCATTATACAATTGCAACTTGCGCAGTGATTATTCTGTTGTTTCTTCAAAGTGATTATTAATTCATCATCAATATCAAATTCTCGTTGTTTTTTTTTTGTCCTGTTGATTGTAACCGGAAAGTTTTTTATCAATAATTTTAACATCAACGATGCTAGCATCATCTATTGTGGTGTCATCATCTAAAACAATTCTTCAAAGTTGATTTATTTTTCGTACTCTGGATACTTCGAGATAGACTAAATTTGACCATTCGATGCGATTATCTACCATCCAAACAATTGTATCCGATATAGTCAATCCGTGTGAAGAATGTATCGTCGCTGCGTATCCTAGCGTCCACGGGGATTTATTAGCACGCAATGCATCTTCAACGGCATTGATATCAACCAGCACAATATCATTTAATACAAGAATTTGTTTTTGAAATCCTTCGGATTTTGGGCCTGGAATATAAACTTCGATGTTCTGTTTTCGTGTATCCGAAGGCCTATAACAAAGAGGCACTGGAAGTGTTGCAAATCTTTCTTGATGCAATTCAAATAATTTCATCTGAAGTGTGTCTCTGACTATTTTTCTACTTGCATATATCAAATCATTTGGTCTCCACATTTCCCATAAATCTTTTAATGGAGTTTCCGAAATTATTTCACGCGCTATCTCACACTGGATTCTATCCGGTTGTAATCTAATTAGTTTCTTAAATTCTTTTAATTCATTATCAAGTGATCTATGATCGGTATCAATTTCTTCATAATAGTCTACAAAACCCTTTAGCCATTCATGTGGGGATGCAACGATAAATGGTGGTGGTTGGCCGTTATCACCGCACATGACGATTTTTGTATTTTTCAATAACAACCACTCAAGAAATGTTTTTAATACATCTAATGACACTGTGCATATTTCATCCCAAATGATGATTTCAGGAATAAATTTCTCGCCCATACGCTCAGGAGTCCACTTATCTCCTTTCCATCGAAAAAAACTGTGATAAGTACAGGCATTTACCCCTCGCTGTATCATTTCTCTTGCAAGTCTGTGAGTTGGTGTTAGCACAATCATATTTGATTTCCCACGAAATAACTCAATTGCACGAGTTGTTTTTCCTGACCCACCACAGCCGTTTAAATAAACTGTTTTATACCGGCATATTAGATCAGATACCAGTGGTGCATTAGAAAATTCTGATTGAATCTCTTTGAGATTCCGATAATTATTTTCAATTGTAACATCTGCTGATTGAATATAATCATGAAGCATTTCCTTCTTAATTCTCCATGACCCCCAATTCTCGTTGCCAGTAGCCTTAAAATCAGCCATTTTGCTGTTTATGTAAAATGAATCAATGGCAACTCTAACTGCGGTGTTAGGAAATCTATTTATCATTGAAAACAGATTAATAGAAGCATAACCAAGCATAGAAGCTCTCAAATGTGTGTACTGCGGATTGTACCCATCGTTGTAGGTAACAATTGTACCCAATTTGGTTCCATCGGACATAAATGCGTCCTTACGATTAACATATAGACCCTTATTCGTTAGATCCGCGATTACAAAATTGTATTCAGCATTGTCTATAATTAACCGTGAAGAATATCTTGTATTATCGTATTTACCACCCTGAGTAAATTTACCGATTATTCTTCGTCCAAGATCTTTTGCTTCGTTGTTTCTTATTTCAATTAACTGTTTAGACCAATCGATGATTAGTTGTTCATTAAAATCAGGAAACAGTTTTCGCTGTTCGCTAATTATTTTTTTCTTGATCAGGTTGTGGTAACCAGATTTATTTCTGTGCTCGATAGGATATAATTGCTTCACTGACATTTAATGATTTTAACATCTTACAATCAAGCATATACCGTAATAACACTATTGGCATCCAGTGTTTTTCAGACATGTGTTTGCCAATCCAAAGATAACTACACGAATGAAGTCCTGTAGCCAATTCAAATGATACTACACGAGCGAATCCTGTTAAATCAAAATCAGGCAGCGGTCCATTAATAGCAACACGGGTCATTTCGTGTGTGGGGTGTCCAAATCGTTTGAAATATTTCTCGCATTCTCCATACCCAATAAAACTTCCTGGATAACACGCAATCATATCAACGGAAATAACGGTTTCAGGGTCATATTTTGTATTCCATAACCCTCCATGGCTGTATTCAAGACAAGACAATATGACATCTGATAAAAACTCACTTCTCGTTGGTTTCCAAGCGTTTTTCTTTCTAGCAAAATGTGCTGCAATTGATGGTACTGTAAAACAGTTTGCTAAAAATTGATCTTCGATTTTCCCCCCAGAAAAATTACTAGCTAGCTTTTTCATTTGATTATGCAGCTCTTCAGTACGGTACAATTCTCCGTTGGGTCTTAAAAACTGATCAAATCTACATTCATCGTCTGAAGCACTATGAAATAGCTACATTGACACAGGGTCTTCTTTACTCAAATTGTAAATAGCATCAAAAAAATTCTGCTCGGTAAAACACTCTTCAGGTCCCAACCCAGTTGGGGAAATATATTTTACGGTTCTATCCCGTGGAAATATTGTTACTGCAGATGACCACGCGTGTTCATTATCCTCAATAATTTCAATTGGGGCTCCATTTTTATTATATTTTGATTCGTTTAATACTTCTCCGGTGATTGTCCTTACCGATATTGGATATCTCAGTGATGTTTCTAATTTAATTATATCCTGAATTGTTGTCCCATTCTGTTTCACCGTTAACTCCCATTCGGTTATTTTCCTACGTCGCAGATCAGTTAGTTTATTTCCTCGGGATGCATTTGTGAAGTGTTCTATTATTTGTGTTGCTACACAATTGAGTTGCAAAGAATATTTCATTGGTACTAGTTTTGCAATATCAGGTTTTTCATTTAACGGATATATCCCGTAAACAACTGCTGTTACAGGATAAGATCTTTCGTAGTATGGTTTGTCAATTCCAGTCAAAATTCCTTGTTTGGAATCTTGATTCACAGTGGCAGTTTTTTTTATCCTTGAGAATTGGTTCGTATTTATCCCTGATAATCCAATGTCCAGTGTCGTCACAGATAATGAATTTTATTCTGAAAAAATACCATTTCTGCGAAAGATGTGAGATTATCACTGCTGCTTTTTCATCATTCATGGTAGCATCAACACGACCATCAATTCGAAATGTTGACCAACAATGAGATGCTCCATCACGCTTGGATTCATTAAAACAGTCTCTGATTTTACTAATCATGGCTCTATCAAGAATTTTATTCTTTGGTGTATCAGAAACTCTATCAAGATTAAATTTAGCATTTTTCCAAGGCGCAATTTTCGATAATCTCTCAAACTCCCCCATACTATAATTAAAACAAGTATTTAAATAGAAGAATTTTATATAATGAATCATTGCAAATGGCTCATGATTAAATCAACGACTCCGTGTAACAGATCATGCAGAAATGAATTCTGTGGGTATCATATGCACAGTTTTCGGCGTGGAAGCCTTGGTCCGTTACCCTGCATACGATGTGGGGTTGGGGTCAGGGGAAAATGACAATTAGGTCTGAATTGCGCGGCAAACGATACAGGGAACTAAGACGCTATTATGACACACGAATAAAAAATACAGTCATTGATCCTACCGATGACAAAATCATAAAGACCCCTCAAGATTATATACAGAGACTTATAATTAAAGCAAATAATAAATTAGAAAAATAGTATTATTATACAAATGAACCAAGAATTCAGACCTCACTCCGTGCTTGTTAATTATGAAGCATCCCGTGATGGTATTATCAGAAACCGCAGATTGAAGAAGCCAGTTGGATTTGTGACTAATCGAGGGTATTTGATCTTTGGTGCTGGGAAGAAAAAATATTATTGTCACAGATTAATCTTCGAGGTGTTTAATGGATTGATCAAGGATGGTTATGTTATTGATCATATTGATTCCGATTCTCAGAATAATTCTTTAAATAACCTACAGGCTATTTCACAAAGTGAGAATTCAAAACGAGGAAACACTGGAAAATACTCGAAAAAAGCGAGACCTGTAAAATCATTCAATACAGTTACTAACGAAGAAAACTTTTTCCAATCTATGAATGAAGCCGGTAAATATTTCAATATTTGTATAGCCTCAGTAGAATTTGTTGCAACAGGAGTACAAAATTCGGCTTTTTCTAGAAAAGATGAACACAAAATTCGACTTTCGTATGTATAATAACATCAAGGGAGATAATTCGTTTAGTTATGAAAGAGTTATTTCCCTTAGATTGTGCAACTCGTTTAGTAATGAAAGAGTTATCTCCCTTAGATTGTGTCAACTCGTTTAGTTATGAAAGAGTAATCTTTCTTAGATTGTGTAATTTCGTTTAGTTATGAAAGAGTTATCTCCCCTAGATTCTGATTCAGTGGCCGGGCATAATTAATTATCTGTTTTGTAAGAAAAAAATCAAATGTAAAATGTTTTCAAATAATTATATTCTTTTTTTTAGTGTTTTATGCAAATATCCGGTCTCATTTAAATACTGCGAAACAGCATTAATATGTATTCAAGGAAATACAAATAACACACCTTGTGGATTCACGCTGCTGTTTTAGTCACCTTATGTACTATATGAAAGGTATAAAGCTGGGGCTTTCAAAGGCCAATCCGACCAATCAAAAATAACCCACGCCATTGACACGTGTGCGTGGTTGACTTTTCTTAATCATGCAACCGGGTTTAATTTCATGGGTTGCTTTTGATTGGTCGGATGGCCGTAGAAAATCCGCCCCGTCGTTTCATGTTTGTGCTGTCTTGTGCTGTCCCACATCATTACATCATAAATTCCATCATCATTGAATTATAATCCATCCTTAATTAAGTTAATTAAGTGTATGTATGCCTACAATCTGCCACAACACTCGAGTAGAGATATATACGGTATTGTACTGTCCTTAAATAAGTGTATGTATACCTACAATTTGCCACAACACTCGAGTGGAGACATATACGGTATTGTACTGTCCTTAATTAAGTTAATTAAGTATATGTTGTGTCGTCACCCCCAAGCATATCTTCTGGGCGGTCTAAGATGGCGTTTGCCACGTTAGGCCTCCCTTCCGGAGATGTATTTTTCGGGGTTCGTTTGGGCTTACTTGGATGTGAAGGCAACCAAGGAGTTCCAAAGATGTGTTGTCGTATATATGTAACCTCTAGGTCTCTTCACGTAAACATACCCTCTTGTGATTCTAACCCGTTATTTGACGAGTTAGATTCACTCTTAGGGGAATATGTTTCCGGTGAATGTAAACATACATGACCTAAAATAAATAACATCCATGGATGTAATTAGATCTCCGTCACATTTGGGTAGCCCCGTATGGTGTTCAAAATGAATTACTGGCCAAAAAAAGGTTCGTGGATGCACATTGGGTAACCCCTCAGGATAGTTCAGAATGAATTATCGGCTAAAAGAAACGGTCATATGGTCATATCTCAAAGAGCAAAAAAAAAAAACATTCTGATATAAACCCAAAACAGAAACAGAACAATGCTCTCAACAAAGGACCCTATAAAAGACACAAAGGCCTAATAAGGGACCCAATGAATGCAAATAGAACCACAGCGGCCTATATCAAGGGGGCCAAATGACTGACAACCGCTCATCATGGTTGTTATTTATTTTGTCTGCATTTATTTTATAAAATATATTTATATACAGAATGAATTTTTGAAAATATATTTATATTTATATACAGATTGAATTCTGAAAAGTATATTTATATTTATATACAGACTGAATTCTGAAAAGTATATTTATATTTATATACAGACTGAATTCTGAAAAGTATAATTATATTTATATACAGACTGAATTTTGAAAAGTATATTATATTTATATACAGACTGAATTCTGAAAATATTAACGGCTCATTTATTTTTGAAAAATGAATTAGAAATATGTATTATCATATATGAATTCTGAAAATATGAATAGCATTGTAGCTGAAATTGCAAAATCGAAAAGCCAGGATATTATACGATCAGATGGGTTAAATCCTGTTCAAATTATGTCAGATTTTCAGGATATAGAATACGGAGGAAACAACAATAAATATATGCTACCAAAGAAACATGCGCTCATCAAAAAAATTTAGAATTTTATTCGGGACTCTCTTGCATTTTCCAGTGAAGTAGGTGTGTTTGTCCCGTTATATACTATCGTGGAAGGAATACGAAAAGAATTGGGTAACGAATATGAATTGAAAAAAGAGGTTAATTCTAAAATTAGAAACCTACGAGCGTTAATTCAAGAAAATGAAAAAAACAACTAACGATTTGACAAACAGTCAAAATTGAATCCTAACAGCTTTTCCCTATGGAAAATCCCATGCAAAATCGACTACTTTACCCGACTGAAATTGTTTTTGATTTTTGGTTGTTTTGTCATTTTTTGGCATTTATTGACCGAAATTATCGATTTTCTTGTCAAAAATCATAAAAAATGAATCCTAACAGCTTTTCCCTATGGTAAATCCCATGCAAAATCGACTCCTTGACCGTAAAATCTCAAGGTGATTTTCAACTGAAAACCACCGAAACAGTAAAAAAAAAAATCAATGAAAATCAATGAAAAACCACCAAAAATCAATGAAAAATCACCAAAAACAGTGAATAAAAAAAAAATTTCTGTTTATAACAAATATTTCATAGTGAATAAAAAATAAAATTTCTGTTTTTAAAAAATAAAATCAATGCAACAATTATCAATCGAAAAGGGTACGGGAATTCAAATTGAAAAATTGTTTTACAATTGAAATCTACGATTTTTAATAATGGTCAATGAAGCATTCACAACTAGATTGGCTCGTGAGCGACTAGATGCAATTAAGAAATTTATACCAATTCGCGACTCTGTCAGGAATAAACTGCAAGAACGACAGAGTCTTCAGACTGACTTTGCTGCGGGATCTGAAGAGTTGTTTAAACCAATAACTACAACAACGGAACAGATAGTGTCAACAATCTCTGGACAAGGAGAAAAACAAAAAGAGACTTTTCTCCCTGTGTTAGAAAAAATAGCAAAACAATCATTAAAAACACCTCCTCAGGATATACCAGAACGAAAATTTGAAGAACTAGTTAGTGGACAACTACCTATATCAATTATATTTACCGATAGCGCTAAAAAACGAATACTCAACGAGGATATAGACAATTTAGGTGAATTTGCTGCTAACAGCTATGATTCACAAGAGAAGTTTTTCAAGGACAATTATACGAATTATAGAATGTCACATAATGAATGGGCTGATATAGTGTATGAAATAAATACTGGGAGTTTAGATAGAAGGATGAAGGGATACAGAGACTTCAAGATAAAATTTCAACTCCAAATAAGACAGCCATACGATGAGGAGGAATTTCTGGGGAGTGGAATTCTAGTTGGAAACGCTAGCGTTTCATGTCCTGGTAATATTCTCAGTGATATAACACGATTAGAAGTTCTCATCGGAGGAAAACGAGCTGGAAATAACTCTCCAGAAATAATTAATGAAGCAGCTGATATCTGCAGGCGGTTATTTCAAGGTGGTATCATGAATATTGCAACATATCGAGATTTCATTAACGAGTTAGCGGAAAATCATACTGATTATTACAGCGACTAAGTCGAAAATTAATTGCTAGCAATGAAAATCCATAGATAAATAGTAATTAGAAATTGCTAGCAATTGAAAACACTAGTGTTTTTATAATAAGATGATCATACACTACAACCATGACAAACCAACCAGCGTCTATGTGGTAAACTCACGATTGCCTGTTTAGAGAGCATATTACGGAGATGGTTTCGGTGATACCATTGCAGGGTTATTTACAAGAATGGCCCCAAAAGTGATGCCGTTGGCTAAACAATTAGGAATGAAAGCAATTGATGTTATTCGTCATAAGGGTATTGGTGCTGTTGGAGATCTTGCAGGAAAAGCGTTTTCAGCCGCGAATAATAAAATAACATCATTGGTGCGACGACGAAAAAAGCAACCAGTTGTACTGCCATCTACAACAGTGATGCCTGGAAGTGTCAGCAAAGCAATAAATAGCGCAGTGGAAGAAAAATTAGCATCATTAGTGACTCCATCACTTGATGTACAAATAGCGCTATCATGAACGCGATAACAGGAAGTGGTTTGAAACCAAAAAGAAATTCGAAAAAGTTTCAACGACGATAATAATTACAAAAAGTTTAAACGCTAGCGTTTCCAATTAAAATCACTAGTGTTTTATGATAATAATGTTCAAAAAAACAGCTGATCCGGCGTTAGATATGGAAGCCCCAGTACGCAAAGATGATTCTGTCCGCGATTATCAATACTATTCCTATCATGCTATACAACCCGACCTACGATCGCGAATTGAACTTCAAGTTCATGATACTAGTAAATACTTTTTGCCATGTGAAGCATTTATCGAAGTAGAAGGAAAGCTTGTAACAAACGAGGATGCTCATAATGATCCACCATATGCAGATAACGCAAATATCCGAGTTGGTTTTGTTAATAATGGCATCATGGCGCTATTTGACAGTGCAAAATATCTCATTGATGGAAAAGAAATTGAATCAATAGACCGTGATGTTGATGTTGCAACAACAATAATCGGGCTAGCAAGATATTCTGATGATTATACAAGGTCGGCTGGTCCATCTATGATGTTTGCAAAGGTTACCTCTGATCACGCTGACCACCTTCAATACATTAAAGTGTTAACAGCAAGAGATAATGCAGAAGCTGATCAACAAGAAGCAGCTAATCCAGAACGTCGAGCTAGACCAGGAGCTGCGTTTGATATTCTCGGAGGCGTTAATGGTAATTTCAATTTAGGATTTGCAGCACGAAAAGGAACATTGCATGGACAGCAACGATATTTTTCATGTGCGATTCCACTCCATCACATATTTGGATTCTGCAGAAATGTCAGAAAATTCATCTATGGAGCCAAACACACAATCGTGTTAGCGCGAAAAGGCAATGACATTGATGCAATCTGGCGTACTGGTGCCGCTGATGGTAAAGTTGTTTTAACTAAATTAGCATTGTGGATGCCAGTAATGACCCCATCAATTACCACAGATCAGCGGCTACTTTCATTTATGGACACAGGTGGCAAATCATTGCTAAGTTGGCTAACAACAACGACGGACGTCAAACTATATAATTTTGCTGATACATTTACATGGCACTTGGCATCAAAACAAGGCGTTTCAGCTCCACGTCATATATTTATAGCGCTGCAGAATCAGAATCGATCAGGCTCCCAAGAACAAAGTCATATGATATTTGATCGATTAGGGGTAAGTGAGGTTTCACTGAGAATGAACGGACAACAAGAACCATCTGAGGATATACAGCTTGATTACGACACTAACCATATAGCACGTGTGTATCATAGAATGCTGTCATTTATGGGCCGTGATCTAAATGTTGATACTGGTTTACAAATATCGCAACTTGATTTTAAAAGCCTATATCCGATTTATTACTTTTCCCTGCAACATCTTGATTTAATGAGACAATCCGTCGTTGACATACATTTTAGGGCTCGTATAGCTCCTGATGGTGTTAATTATAGAGCGGTTGCTGTCATTCTCAGTGATACATCAATGTTGCTAGAAGGAGTTGGTGGACGAATGAGACTTATTGATGCACCAGTGGAAAATCTTTGAAAATCCTTCGATTTTTTCCAGAAGTATGTAATTGAAACTTTATAGCAATTAGATCAATCTGTATTTGTATAATGTTGTATAGTATTATCAATGTGTCATTGACACCTGGTCAGTTAAAAAAATTGCAATCAAATTCCGTTAAACAATGTGGAACCACAATAACGCTTAAACCTAATCAAATGAATGGCGCGGCAAATAAATTGTCACTGACAACTCGTCATGTGAAACACGTCAATGATGCTTTCAAGGATAAAAAAGGTGTTCAGATCACTCTCTCTGCGGCTGCTATCAAAAATATGATACAAACAGGCGGTATATTTCCGTTGTTTGCTGCGATTCCAGGATTAATTGCGGCAGCAGCCCCAGCAGTTGCAAAAGCAGTCGCATTGGGGGCAGTTGGAAGTCTTGGTGCAAAAGCGGCACAAAGCATTGCTGAATCATATGAACCGAAGAAGGGACGAGGGTTATAAAAAAAGGGAAAAGGTCTAAGACTACCAGGAACCCCGTATTCATGGTACAGCGGAAAAGACCTGAGACTAGGACCGGTTTATTAACTCGGGAACCGATGGTTCCAATGTCCAATTTTGATTTAATTGATGCTGCTAAAAAACAAGCCATAAAAAACTTCAAAGGTATTTTTATGAAGGATCAATTGCCGACACACCCAAACAGCGTTGAAACCGGCATCATTAATCTCGATAACAGCACCGGACCTGGAACTCACTGGGTTGCATACGCTATTGATCCACGTGGGATTGTCTATTTTGATTCATATGGATTAGCCCCGCCAAAAGAGTTTATGCGTTATATAAAAACTTTTCCAATGAAAACTTGGTAATCTACGCTACTAACACAACACATGAATGATCCACCAATATGCGGCAGCGAAGTATTAAATGTCCTTAACGCTATTTCTAACTCCTTGGATAACCCAAGGGGAAAACCACCGCATGTTGTCGTAAATTAATACACTAGCAATCGCTTTTTAGAGAAAGATGTATAAAATAACATGATTGATATTTGGGGAAGACCTCTGAAACCCTCCGCCGATGGCACTGCAACGGGTGATATAAAAAAAATAATTGAAGATGAAATAGCTGAAACATTGAATTTAGCAAGTGTTGATCCCAATGAAATAGTTGTATTTCAAGATCGCCAGGGCAAATTGAAAACCAGTAGTGTGTTATTGGATGACATTTTAATACGACAACGTAACGCCGTTGAAAATGCAATAGCGTTATATTCCAATGATGGCAAACTCAAACCCGGGGCACTTATGTCTACAATCACAGACAAATTCACCGAATACAATAAAGAATTTGACGATCATTTGAAAAATTACAATCAATTTCGTAGAAATGTCATTCATAAGTTCTTTGGGTCTCCAATGATAGTTACACCATCTCTCGCTGAAATTAAAACGTTTATGGATGATCAAAATGCCAACATTAACCGCAAAAATGAGTTATTTGCGCTTAATTTGAGATTCTTCGGCGATGAACATTTAATATCAATTAAACCCCTTGACATGATATACACGTTAAAAAATATCGAACAAGCGTTTGTAGAACTTCGAGATGCCCGCAGATTAAAAATTCCAAATCACCGCGATGAAGTTAAAAATGTTGTGTACACGATGGCCAGTGGAACTTTTGATTGGGTAAAAGACACTCAAACTATACTTATTTATCAATTTCCTGGTGGTTTGCGGTATATTGATAGAATTTATCGATTTAAAATAATAGCTAACGAACATTTTAATATAACATGTGTTGATAACTTAAACAAAGTAATTTTAGGAACAGGTGTTAACACAGTAATGTTTAAATATAATCTAATTGAGGTACTATTTAAAATAAGTGCGGTTAGTGGTAGAACAGTTAGATTAACGATGCCGTGGGTGATAGAATATGTAGCAGAGGTACCTGTACCTGAACCTGAAAATCCTGTACCTGACGATGATTAATTCTGACACAAATTCTTTGAGTTTCATACTAGCATTTCAACGATGATATTTAAAATAATGGAATTAGCGTTTCCATCTAGTTACAGATACAACACTGTACAGGAATATGTCGCATCGCTAAAATCACTTTCTGAACAATATCACAGAAAAATAAAAAAATACCGCAGAAGAATAACCGCCATTGACATTACAGTGTATTCAGTATCCGGGATATTAGCTGGTACTGGTGTTATTTTATCGTCAGTGACAATGATAGCCCCAATTGCTGTTCCAATTGCATTGTCTGCGGTAACAACACTTGGAGGGGTTGCAACTGCAATTACAACAAAATTATCAACGTGTTCACAAATAAAATTACGTGAATATTTATCGCGTTACACAATTGTGTCAGATGCATATTCGCTGTTGTCTTCGATGATTTCAAAATCACTTGATGACACATTAATATCCGATGATGAGTTTTCAGCGATGGTACGTGTTTATGATTCCGTGATGTCAAAATTAGAAATACATCATGAATATAATAACAATGACAACACCGATTGAATTACTTCAACGAATAGTGGAGAACACAAACCCAGTACAAACAAGCATGATCTCAATAATCTCAACGAATCCTGAATTCAGTGTGAATTTCCATTCCCCGGTTCCAGTGAAGGAAATCGCGTTAGCAAAATTACGAGTGTATCACAGTTGGCCTAATATCAGATCAAAATCATTTGGTGGTCAACAACCGAATAATTCACTGGGATTTGCAAATAAGAATAAAGACGACGGTACCCCAGACTGGAATGTTGTTTCCATACCAACCGGATCATACCAAATTGAACAAATCAATGATGAATTGCAATGTTGAATAAAATCGATTACTGGAAAAGAATCAAAAATAGCTATAACGGTTCATGAGCCAACACTATCATCTGCCATTGAAATAAGCACAGAAGGATATGTCGTAGATATATATCAGAGTTCTATTAGAACCGTACTAGGATGGCCTGAAATCCCACCCGGGGGGAAAACCGTTGATTTACCAGAACCAAAGAAAAAACGATTATGTCACAGACAGGATAAAATCTGAATTTCCAATAAAGAGTTATAAAGATCACAGAATTACTACAGATTTTTTGGGTATCCATATCGATATAGGTAGAAAAGATAAACATCATTTGTTAACGAATCTAAAATTATTGAAAATTTCACAGCAATGAATAATGATTTTTCACTGTTGTTAATACCTCTTAAATCCGGCTCTCTCACCCGAGATGAATTTATCAGCGTCGTAGAAACATGCAATAAAATTATCGACGATATGGAAAAATTTAATTTGAAAATTATTCAGGGTATATTAGATGATGATGAACCTCTATCGAAAACAACATTTGCAACAGACTATAAAATCCCCATCAAAGGTATTCCAACATTCAAACTACCAGGATATAACGTACCAGAACTAAAAAAACTTCTAAGTGACACCATCGATATTGGTTTTAAAATAATTCATGATGCATGGAGAAAAAACAACATCAGCGGAAATAAAAATCCTGACACATAATAATGACCCAAATGGTGGTGGCAGGCATATCGCTCCGTTCAACGTGAATATATCCTCGGTGATTGCGCTCAATTTAGTATGTGACGTTATCGAAGGCAGCTATCAAATAAATCTAGAACGATCAAATCAAGCTCAGCAGGGATATATTCTATATTCATTTGCACCAACAGCTCCTCCAAGGTTTCTAATTATTGAGTCTCCGGTGAATCCAGTCTATATGCGATGTCATAATAATTCATTAACCAGAATTAATTTCAAACTCACTGACCAGTTCAATAATCTAATTGATCTACAAGGTGAATTTCTACAAATTAGTCTGTTTGTGAAATCGTAAAAGGATTTTCATCGTAAAGACTTTCATCGTAAAAGGATTTTCATCGTAGTGATCTTCATTATTAACCCAGAACTGAAAGTTCTAGCAGCAGAGGAGGTGAGTGACAACGACGTTGCGACGTTGTATGATTAAGCAACGAAAACGCGAACAGAGTATCACCCGCGAAATCTCATGTTTTGAGCAAGAAATCAATAAGGCTCTATTTGCCAAATGGAGACTTATTTTTTTTTTGGTTAAAACATGAGATTTCGCAGGAAGGCTCTATTCGCCGTTTTGAGGGTTTCATCATATTTTAACCAAAAAAGTTGTAGGATTCATCTCCTCTGCTGCTACACTTGATGAACAATTACGCGAGTTCAAGAAATTAATCAGATTACAACCGGATAAAATCCAGTGTGAAATAGCCCGTGAAAAAATTTCGGAAACCTCATTAAATGATTTTTGGGAAGCGCGGAGACGAAACGATATGATAGTAGCAAGTAGAAAGATAGTTAGAGACAGATGAAGTTATGAAGTTATGAACTTCAGATGAAGTTATTTAACACGCATAAAGAAAAATTCGCAACACTTCCAGTGCCATTGTGTTATAGACCCAAGAATACACGAAAACAGAATATCGAAGTTGATATTTCTGGACAAATAATAAATGATAAATCCCCATGGACGCTAGGTTACGCAGCAACAATACATTCTTCACAGGGATTGACTATATCCGATACAATTTTTTGGATCATAGATAATCACATCGAGTGGTGGAAATTAGTTTATCTTGCAGTGTCCAGAGTACGAAGAATAAATCAACTTCAAAGTGTTGTTCTAGATGCTAATGACACTACAATAATATATATTGTCAGCGAT
This sequence comes from Unio delphinus, assembly GCA_029339505.1. Lineage (NCBI taxonomy): Eukaryota > Metazoa > Mollusca > Bivalvia > Unionida > Unionidae > Unio > Unio delphinus. Next base: position 9,127 of record JAQISU010000209.1, on the reverse strand, counting down.
GATATAATCAGAAACAAACTCTCTGGCTATAAACAACAAGACAAAATAAATAACAGAGAATTTGATATTGATGCTCGATTAATAATTACACAGAAACAGCAACAGAATAATCACTGCGCGAGTTGTAATTGTATAATCAGTTGGTCTTGGTCGGATTAGGACTCTCGACAATTTACCGTTTACAGAAAAAAATAGTAGTATTAGTCATACCAGAGATAATGTGATGCTGACCTGTCTTGAGTGCAACAGACGAAGAGGTGCTAGTCAAGACCACGCGGCGGTAATTGAGTGTCCTAGGGTATCACTTGTAGTTGTTCACGAGTAAACCCACGATGAGGAAAAGTTGAATCCAACCTATAGATTGCTGGTCCACCCGTAAATCGTGTTATACTAGATATTTTATTTACGGTGACACTCGAAATAGGATCAGTAGCCCTTTTTTGCCACCTTCGAGCTCTCCTGGTTTATATAAATACCTAACAGTGACATTGCCGAGTATTGGTTGTTTTGAAAAATCATTTTGTGGGTTTACAGGTATATACTTCTTTTTTATCGCGTTGTTAGGTTTCATATTAATTGTTCGAGTAATCTCATTATTCAGCGCGGTAATTACCCCTGGTAATCTCCTAATCCATTCACGGGATCGTTGATTCTAAATAAACTACTTCGCGTATTGATATCCAAAAAACCGCTCAGCAAGTGTGCGATTCAATCGTTCAACAATTGCCAGATAGCGGTGTATGTCCTCGTCAAATGGTGACGTTATGATTCTTCATTGTTGATAATAACTCCAAATGTATTTGTAGTTTCCCATATTTAGCTCCACATCTACAGTAGGTATACCCATCAGTAACTTCCCATAAACAGTATGTATACCCATCAGTAACTTCCCATTTACATTATGTATACCTATCAGGGTCTCCCCATCTACAGTATGTATACCCATCAGTATCTTCCCATCTACATTATTTATATCCATCAGTAACTTCCCATCTACAGTATGCATACCCATCAATAACTTCCCATCTACAGTTTGCATACACATCAGTAACTTCCCATCTACAGTATGTATACCTATCAGTAACTCCCCATCGACAGTATGTATACCCATCAGTAACTCCCCATCTACAGTATGTATACCCATCAGTAACTTCCCATCTACAGTATGTATTCCCATCAGTAACTTCCCATCTACAGTATGTATACCCATCAGTAACTCCCCATCTACAGTATGTATACCCATGAGTAACTCCACACCAACATTATTAACACTAAACAATAATTCCCAAAAAACAAAAGTACAATATTTCGTCCAGTCATTGTAACCATTAAGTTCTCTATGACAAACAAGATCATTAAGATGATAATACTAATAATAATGAGGAAGTCGTATAACGCCTATTCTTTAGAAGCTCTAAGTGCTTTACAACATCTATCATAATACGAATATAATAAAACAAAAACAAACAATATGAAATTGGAGAAAAAAAAATGCTAAAATGTATTTAAGGTAGAAAATATTTTAAATTTTTTCTTGCTTTTTTCGGGGGGAGGGGGGCACCAGACAGATGCCCCTCCCCCATCTAAATAGCTAAGAAAACGTTTGTTATTTGTGAGTTGTATAACAGTTATAGACCCTTAAACGGTCTTCAATTATTTTGTTATTTATCAATATAAAGTCTTGTATTATTTTTATTCGTTTTGAATTTTGTACAAGCATGGTGTACTAAGTTTAAATTTTTAGTATGGGTTGTTACTCATTCTTATTGTTTTAATGTTTGTATTATCCGTTCCATGCCTTGTATTCTTCTTCATGTATTTAATAGGTTTACTTTGATCGAAACGGGATTGGTACATATTTTTATTTTATTTGTACATCACCGGTCTCGATCTATTTCGTCCTTTATTTATTTACTGTATTAACTATATTCCGTGCCAAAATAAACTGTTCATTATCCCACTAAACGGGCATTCTGTATAGTTCATGTGAACTATACAGAGTATACATAAATTAAGGTCACTAGTGACTTTTATGAGAGCATGCTTTGGTGAGCAGCACGTGCTAAACAAATAAATCAGGGGGCTATCTAGTGTGTGAACTGTGTTGAGCTTAATTTCTCTAGGTGAGTATTTCTTAGCACTTCCACGGGCCTGCCCACTTCGCGTAGCACCATGTGGTATAGCCCCGTGTTGTCCTTGCTACTGCTAGTACTTCTCCTCCTGAGGACCCTGTTTCCCATTCTATCTAATGTGCTGCTCTATTATTCTAACTCGATCGCCTGCTCTCATATTCCTAACTATAACATCTGCTGTCATTTAGTAATTCTGTTGTGTAGCAGCAGGAGGTTTAACCAATGCTTCTTCGAAATCGTAGAAAAAGCGCACATTAGAAAACTAAGACTTCCTCGCAAATGATTTATAGAGGCCTATTTGGCGAAAAAAAGATGACACAATTGTTGTCGTCCCCCTTACTGCTATGGGGTTAACAATTCTTGTTGAAATCGTAAACGATTTTAACTGAATATTTGATCAAGTCCGATACGATATCTTGATCATAGATGATGCACATTTATCGTTACAAATCCATGTGGGATTGACTGAGCGTGACTAAAGAATTTTTTAAATAGATTATAATCCATATCACCGCCGCACCAGGTCTGATGAATATTTCGTAGCGTATGAGTATCAACTCCGTTGAAAACAGCAAGAATATTGCAGTTATCTCAGATCACTTTTTGTATTTGGTGTATCGTTGAGTGACATATATCACATCGTTATTTTTATGCCTGCCTCTGTAAAATATCATAGCTGGATTCCTTTGATTGACTAACATGACATCATCATATACGACTAAATTGTTAATACTTCCATCAATATCATCAATGCTTGGTGCTTCATCGATTTCGGTTATAAACTCAATAGTATCCTCATCGATTTCCGATTTCGCTTTCTCGTTAAAATCCTCTAACACCTCGTAACATCGCTGATCGTCTACACTCGGGGCTACTAAATACAATTTATGCCATTTCATTCATCTCGTTATCAAATTAAGTAGCAGTTGTGTCTTGCCACTTCCAGATGGTCCGATTATAATCATTCTAATTGAATTCGGCAACAATGCATGGTGCTTAATAGGTTCCCGTCGTCGGGTTGCTGAATCATCAATTACATTCATGTTATTATAAAAATATTAGGGATCTATATTGTGTGAAATGTAAGTAGCATACTGGCACAGATGACTTGACTACGACTACATCTAGCAATAATAGATCAGCACTTTCTGGTAAATGCGTACAATGTAGTAGAAAAAAATAGATTTGTTTCTATGAAATCTGCAGATGATTTAAAAAAAAACGAGGAGGTGATATTGCAGCAAAATTAGTAAAATTATCAGGAACCCATGGGCAAACTATCCAGGAGAAAAACATCTTCCGGAGTATAGTTATTGTGGACCCGGGACTAAACTCGATATCAGACTCGATGATCAAAAACAACCCAAACCCTGTGAAAACCCAATAAACGCTATTGATAAGGCGTGTTATGCTCATGATGTTGCTTATAAAAGCAGTAATCTGCAATGCAGACATATCACAGATGGAAAATAATTCATGCGTTGAATTATATCACTGACAAATACTTCAAAGAAAAATTGGCTTCGTGGTTGATAAAATCGGATATGAAAGGTAAATTAATGATGGGTGCTGGTAATTAATAACAACATGGAATCTATTTATTATTCCCCAAGATGATACTGGAGGGGTAAAGCGGCAATCAGTAAACTCGCTAGCGCCACAAAGGTGAGAAAGACTATATCCGCTGGCTGGTTATCCAAACAGGCGATATGGCAAATTTATATACCGCCACCTAAACGAATTAACTACTCGCATTTTGATGTTAACTTCCCTAATGAAGTTCATAAGGCTGATATATTATTTCTGCAGCATGATGGTGGTTACAAATACACGCTAAGCTTAGTTGATGTTGCGAGTCGATACAAACAAGCAGAGCCGTTAAAAACAAAATCATCAACTGAAGTGGCTTCTGCGTTTAAAAGGATTTATCTAAGGGGTCCTCTGCGCTGGCCAAATCTATTACAAGTTGATCCTGGCAAGGAATTTCAGGGAGCGGCTCTACCAGCAATGAAACATCATAATACTGCGTTACGACGATGACATACTGCACTACATCGCGATCAGGCAATTGTTGAAGGATTTAATCAGACACTTGCTGAGCGTTTATTTGGATATCAATACGCGAAGGAGTTTATTCAGGATAAGCGATCTCGTGAATGGGTCAAAATATTAATAGCTGCGTACCCTAGCGTCCTTGGGGATTTATCAGCGCGTAATGCATCTTCGACGACATTGATATCTACCAGCACAATTCATTTAACACTAAATTCAACTTTTCACTTGTCCAGGAATATCAACTTCGATATTTTGTCTTCCTGTATCCTTGGGTCTATAACAAAGCGGCGTTGAAAGTGTTGCACATTTTTCTTTATGACATTCAAAATAATTTCATATGAAGTGTGTCTCTGACTATCTTTCTACTTGCTACTATTAAATGGATTGGTCTCCACGGTTCCAGATATCGTTTAATGGGGTTTCCGAATTTTTTTCACGGGCTATCTCACACTGGATTATATCCGGTTGTAGTCTAATTAGTTTATTGAACCCGCGTAATTGTTCATCAAGTGCTCTATCATCAGTATTAATATCTTCATAATAGTCTACAAAATTCTTCAGCCAATCATGTGGAGATAAACCGACAAATGGTGGTGGCTGACCATAATCGCCGCACATTATTACTTTTGTAATCGATAGCAATAACCAATCAAGAACCTTTGTAATACATCTAACGACACCGTGCATATTTCGTCCCAAAAAACGATTTCAGGAATATATTTTTCGCCCATTCGATCAGGAGTCCATTCGTCACCTTCCCATCGAAATAAACTGTGATACGTACAAGCATTAATTCCTCGTTGTTTTATCTCTATGGCAAGTGTATGGGTTTTTGCTAGTACAATCATGTTTGATTTCCCACGAAATAATTAAATCGCACGAGTCGTTTTTCCTGATCCACCACAGCCGTTTAAATAAATGGTTGTATGCCTGCATATTGGATCAGATACCTGTGGTGCATTAGATAGTTCTGATATCTGATTATTTTTCAAGTAATTGTTTTCAATCGTAACATCTGCTGATATGGAATAATCACACGGTATTCCTTTTTAATTCTCCATCATCCCCAACCCTCGTCTGAATTAATGAATTCGGCCACTGCGCTGCTGTGTTTCATGTCTATGTAAAATGAATCAGTGACTACTCTAACTGCGGTGTCATGAAATCTATTTATCATCTAAAATAAATTAATAGAAACATAAGCCAGCATAGATGCACTCAAATGTGTATACTGAAGACTTTTTCCATCGCTGTAAGTAACAGTTGTACCCAATGTGGTTCCATTAGACAAGAAAATGTCTTTACGATCGACGTATATACCTTTAGATGCTACTTCCTCGGTTATAAAATCGTACTCAAAGCTATCTATATTCAACCGCGAAGAATATCGAGTATTGTCGTATTTTCCACCCTGAGTGAATTTACCGATTATTCTTCTACCGAGATATTTTGTTTGTTTTTTTCTAACTTGAAATGTCTCTTTGGATCATTTTATGATATATTCTTTGTCGAGATCAGGGAATTTGTTTTTGTTTTCGCTGGTTATGCTATCCAGACTATCAGGTTCCGGTAACCAGGTCTCAGTTTGTTTCTGATTTGATATAATTGCTTCACTGACAATCAGCGATATCAACTTTTAGAATCAATCATACCGTAATAGCACTATTGGCATCCAGTGTTTTTTCAGATATGTGTCTACCAATCAAAGCATAACAACAAGGATGAAGTCCTGTAGCCAGTTCAAATGATACCACACGAGCGAATCCAGTTAAATCAAAATCAGGTAGTAGTCCATTAATCGCAACACGGGTCATTTCATGCGTGGGATGCCCAAATCGCTTGAAGTACTCAGCACATTCTCCGTATCCGAGAATACTCCCTGGATAACACGCAACCATATCAACCGAAATAATAGTTTTAGGGTCATATTTTGTATTCCATAGCCCACCACGGTTGTACTCGATGCAACTTCATTTGATATCTGATATAAATTAAGCTCTTGTTGGTTTCCACGTGATTTTCTTTCTCGTGAAATGAGCTGCAACCGACGGAATTGTAAAACAGTTTGTTAATAATTGTTCGTCGTGTTCCGTTGAAAAATCGCTATCTAGTTTTTTCATCTCGTTTTGAAGGGCTTCAGTGTGGTATAAATCGCCGTTGGGTCTAACAAATTGATCGAACTTGCACTCTTCTTGTTCTAAACTGTGAAGTAGCCACACTGACACGGGATCGTTTTGACTTAACTGGTGAATAAAATCAAATAATTTCTCTTCAGGGAAATAACCTAAAACCGAGAATTCCTCGCGTATATATTTTATTGTTCTTTCTCGCGGAAATATTGTTACTGCAGGTGTTCACGCGTGTTCGTTATGCTCAATAATTTTGATTGGGGATCCTCTCGATGTATATTTCGGTTCGTATACTATCTCGCATGTTATCTTCGTTACTGATATTGGACATTTTAGTATTCGTTCTAACGCTGCTACATTTTGAATCGTTGCTCGACTTTCCTTTACTGTTAGTCCCTATTCATTTATTTTTTGTGCGTCTTAGATCAGTCAATTTGTATCCACGCAATGCATTTGTGAAGTGTTCTATTATTTGTTCTGTTACACAATTCATTCTTGACAAAGTCAACAGTGACAGTTTCATTGGTTGTAGATTTTCAATATTCAGTTATCATTTAACGGATAAATCCCATAAACAACTGATTTTACAGAATAGGATCTCTCGTAGTATGATTTGTCGATTCCAGTCAGAAGTCCTTGTTTGGAATCTCGATTGATAATGACAGTTCTCTTATCTTTTAGAATGGGTTCAAACGTATCTTTGATAATCCAATCTCCCATTTACTAATGGATAATGAATTTCACACTAAATAAATCCTTTTTCTTGTCAAGATGTGAGATTATCACTGCTGCAATTTTGTCGTTCATGGTAGCATCAACGCTACCATCAATTCAAAATGTCGACCAGCAGTGCGATGCTCCATCACGCTTGAATTCATTAAAATACGCCTTCATTAAACGAATCCGGAATTCAATTCGTGAATCCCTTGTATTCTTTAACGACGTCAGAAAGTCTGTCCCGTTATTCACTGTTGTAGAAAGGATCAGAAAACAATTGGGGCAGCAATACAATTAGAAACGGGACGTCAATTCAAAAATCAGGAGTATAAGAACGCTGATCAGTCAAATCAAAAACCCTCCCTCGGCCGAGTAAACAATTTCCACTGAAAAACACTTGCTACATTCGCCATTTTGCCCTACATCCCAACTATGCCTGAGCCTACTAACGTGTATACATGCAGTAGAACAGGTATACAATCAATACAAACAATACATTGATATGTGTAAATGCCTGTCGAACAGATGTTACGAGTATAACAGGTAAGACTGTTTTAGTCAATAACGACTGTAAAATCCTATACTGAGTTTTATCAATGAACGTGTACTATAGGAATAAAATATCGACTTTTGTCTTTGAGTTGGATCAAATGGTCGATTTCCCACTGCATCGTACATTAATTGGAAATTGCTTTGTTGTTTTAATAATGGTAAACGAAACTTTAACGACTAAATTAGCGTGAGAAAGACTGGCACCTATAAAAAATATTTACCCGTACGCGACTCTTTACGGGAAAAACTTCAAACTTCAAACTCGACAGAGTCTTCAGACCGATTTTTATGTTGGATCTGAAGAGTTGTTTAAACCATTAACCATGGCAACGAAGGGGTTAATATCAGCCAGTGAGCGAGCTATGTTGGGGGATATCCCTGAACAAGGACAAAGAAAAGAGGCTCCTCTTCATCTTGTACTTAACAAAATAGCAGAAAGATCCAAACAACAAAAAATCTTTAAGAACACTTCCTGGTGATATAAAAACCGCTGCGAGACAACAAGAACAACAAGAATGACAACTTCGAGAAGAAATAAAGCGATTAGGTGATACTGATATTAGCTCCACGCCACCTGAACCACTTGAACAACAAGGTGCTACTGCAAAAAAGAGAAACTGTGTAAAGAAAAGACTATTCACCTGAAAATATTTTTACAGATGATACAATAAATGAAATAAGAGGAATCAAAACAGACTGAATTAGTTAATTTTACTAAAGAATTAAAAAAAAAAAACAAGAGATAATTATTTAAAAGACGACGAGTCTAGAAATTTTATAAAATCTCAAGACACCTGGGGGGCGAACAAAGTATTTTTAGCAAACCGCGGTAAAACTAAAATAACAAAAAAAATAAGTTCTGATTTTGCTAATTGTATGGCTACGATAAAAGGTGTCACACAACCACCACTGGTATACACAGAAGACCCAATCCCAGGTGAAGTACAAATAATGGCTGACGCTGATTCTGAAAAAGGTGCAACTAGTATCAATAAAACATCAACCGGAAAGGGATTAAATCAAAGATTTTCCAGAGATTCCAGTGGAATTTCAGGTTGTGGTCTAGTTAGTTGTCCTGGTAATATTATTGGGGATATAGCACGATTAGAAGTTCTCATCGGAGGAAAACGAGCTGGAAATAACTCACCAAAATAATTAATGAAGCAGCTGATATATGTAGGCGGTTATTTCAAGGTGGTACAATGAACATTGCAACATATCGAGATTTCATTGATGAGTTATTTGAAAATCCTACTGATTTTTATCATTGTTACCACAGCGACTGAGCATCCAAAGGATTTTGCATCACCACATTAGATAATTATCATTTAAATAAGATGATCATACACTACAACCATGATAAACCAACCAGCGTCCATGTAGTAAATTCGCGGTTTCCTGTTTATAGAGAGTACTATGGTGATGGTCTCGGGGATAACATTGCTGGGTTATTTGCAAGAATGGCTCCAAGAATAGCACCGCTGGCAAAACAGGTACCGATGAAAGCAATTGATGTTATTCGTGATAAGGGTATTAGTAAGG